>OZ010708.1:6703956-6944609 GCA_963932265.1 Thymelicus lineola
AAATCGTAATTACAGTAGGTCGATCACGAATATTTGCGAGAAAGTATTCGTATCGTTGACGTAAGCAATTTGTATGACATTTTGCAAAAGCGCCCCTATCGTGCGTAAATGGTACTAAAATCGGCATCACGAATATTTGCGTTACAACTTGCGTATCGCCGCGTAAGCTGCGTAACGCTACGTGAGAATTTTGTATGGAAAACGGTGGAAAACGGCAGCACGAATATTTTTTTGACATACGGACGCTAGCTGGCTATCGTCATCTTACGAATGTTTTTTCACGGAGAATTGTTGCGTGAGAAAACTTTCGTATCACTTTTAAGCAGTGAATTTCAGTGTTTTAATTGTTTTTAAAACTATATTGAAGTAAAAATGCAAGAAAAACGTATAATTGAACGTATCACATTTTATTATTACCTTGCTGCACGATTGATTGGAAGCAGCGGAGTAATAAAATATAGAGTAGTTTATAAGGAACAAATAATTTGTTTATATGAAAATAAGCTTAACATTGTGAGATTAATCCAATAACTAAAATATGATTGTGTTACTTAATTTGCTTTCAGTGAAATAAATCGCAGGGCAAAACAATTAGTAATTTGCTAGGTGCAGTGAAATATAAATATAATTTAAAATTTCTTAGCAAGGCAGCTTTTGATTTACTTCGTTGGAATAGAGCTTAAAATGAAGCAAGAGAGACAATCCTATCCTAATCCTTATCCTAAAACTCAAGGTAGGTACCTACCTGCTACAAGTGAAAATAAGAAAATTAAATATGTTAAGCTACTCGAAACTCGAAATACAAAAGCATTTCAATACTAACACTTTAGATTAATAATAAGACTCATAAGGTATTAATTGCAATAAGCTTTATTAAATAAGATTTTAAAGTAGGTATGTATGTACATAGTCTGGGCATGAACTTAATTAGGGCGTGGCAATGTTATAACATTGTTGTTAATTACATATAGTAAATGTAGGTAAAATTCTAGTTGCAATCATTATAATCAACAGCCTGTTAAAAACATAAATATGACAAGTCTCTGTTTCAACAAAAACAACAATCAAGTATAGTGTTATTGGGTAGGTACAGTTAGTGTTATTTATAAATAAATATGTCTATCTTTTATGATATAATAAGATTGATTGAACTTTCGCGCGACTAAAGTAATTATGTACCTAGTCTTATACCTCTAACTACGATATAAGAATAAATCAGCCGCTTAATTCAAAAGAAAATTAATAAAAATTACATCTAAAATAAACCTATAAACTAGTCTAAGCATTAAATTATCTAAAAAAATTCGCGCGCTTTTTGATTATTTTGGAACACAGGCGAGTGACAGTGGTCTGTCATTAGTCTCATTGAGTCTAAATTGCATCCATTACTTTTGGCTTTATTCATAGTATTTTTACTAAAACTAAATACCTACCTACCTAGAAGCCAAAATGCAAGGACAAGGCAGCATTGAGCGTAGCCCTTTATATTATTACCTTGCTGCACGATTGCTTGGAAGCAGCGTAATAAATGATAGGGATAGGGAAACTACGTGAGTAAATAAAAAAAAACAATTTAAGTTTACGATTTGTACAGTAATAGTAGGTAAAATCTAAGAAATTATAAAACAAAATCAATTCATTGCAATAAAATACATATATACAAATGATAATACAGTAAATAAAATATAATTGTTGGATTTAATTTGCAGTGAAATAAATCGCAGAGCTAAAGAAAGAAAGAATATGAATTTATTAGATGTGACGGAGCAAGAATTTAAAAAGAGATACCGGTTAAGCAAGGTCGCTTTCAAGTTTTTGTGTGAAAAACTCCGTCAGCATACAACTTTGAAACCAAGTCAAAGAATTAGCTTAGAACTTAAAGTAAAGTACCTACTAATTAAATGAAACTATTTTGCACTTAGTTATTGGTAAAATGCCCATTTCGTCCAACTATAAGTATTATTTTACAGGTTCTTTGTGCTCTTTCTTTCTATGCCACTGGATCCTACCAAAGGCTTGTCGGTATGGGAAAACATTTAGGCCAAAGCACCGTCAGCAAATATGTGCGGGAAGTCACTAATGCTCTAATTACTTCGACTATGATTAATACTTTTATTAAATTACCTGAAACGAGAGCACAGAGAGATGCAATTAAAAATCAGTAAGTAACAACCACTATTAAACATTAAATACAAAAAACCTGAGAAATTAGTCTCTGCCTGTTCATAACTAGTATCATTTAATTTTTTTTATTTATTGTTCATTACAATGGTACATACCACTTAGACTAATTAACACATTATATATAATTTACAATTATCTAAATCAAATTCAAAAGCAATCAAAATATTAAACAGTCAAAATAAAGGTATTAAACATAATGGTAAAAAAATATGGCATAAAAATAATTATTAGTATAGAATTAGCACATAAGACATAAGTATTAGTAACAATAAAACAATAGTATTAAAAAAAGAAAAAATAGTAATAAAATAAGAATAATAATGATAGTCAGTGTCAAATTAATAAAATGCATAGTATAATCATAGCAGTTGTTAAGCTATTTGGAAGTCTTTTTGGCTGACCACTAATCCCTCTACCAATCCGCACTGGAGCAGCGTGACAAAGTATGTATGCTCTAGGCCTCTTCAATTATGATTAATGGGTTGAAACTATATTCAACCCACCCATTTCATTTACAGATTCTATACAAAACATGGTTTCCCTGGAGTCATAGGATGTATTGATGGAAGCCACTTTCATATATTTACACCACCCAAAGATAGAGAGCATTTGTTTTACTGTAGGAAACATTTCTATTCTTTAAATGTACAAGTAGTAAGTAAATACTGTCCATTATTCGGTATGATATTCGTAAATTGTATATTTTAGAAAATGTGCAATTCATTTCTACAAGGTTTTTTTTCAGATATGCGACAGTGAGTGTCGTATATTGA
The DNA here is from genome assembly GCA_963932265.1 of Thymelicus lineola. Taxonomy (NCBI): domain Eukaryota; kingdom Metazoa; phylum Arthropoda; class Insecta; order Lepidoptera; family Hesperiidae; genus Thymelicus; species Thymelicus lineola. The sequence continues at coordinate 6,706,914 of OZ010708.1, forward strand.
ACATAAATGCGAAATATGGGGGGGCTACGCACGACGCTTTTATTTGGGAAAATAGTGTAGCAAACAATTTTATGCAAGGACTGCATACAAATAATGAAAAAGTCTGGTTACTAGGTAATTACTCAAATTTGTTAAATGTAGCTATATATCAAAAAACCATGAAACAAAATATTGTGATGTTACTGCGCCTTTGCGATGAGTGACGTGGAACTTAATGGTCTATGTTACATTTATAAAAATTATAACAATGCATGCAAGGGTCGTAACGTAAATGATCATCCATTACTGCTTTAACACAACCTTAAATCGAAATCAACGAACTTCTTATGTGGTCATAATGTTGATTTTACATATTGTAACATAGACTAACTAAAGTTACAAGCTAGGTCATTAAGTTTTATAACACTTGGTGGTTAAATATGTACACACATCGCGAAATATTTTTTACACGCAGACTGTCGCGGACCGCGGGGCTCCGTAGGTATATGCTGCGAAATCGCGTCAGCGCCTACTCCCATGACGTTACTTCACTTTTCACACCTTGCAACCAGACGGTGGCGTTGCCGGCCAACAGCATAGGAAGTCCTTTCAAGTCGTGCTCGTCGGTAACGCTGGTGCACTCTGTAAACATGCACTACGCGAAGCTACCGGAGCGCAACGCGCGACGTGGTGAAGGGAGATGGTGCTGTCGATGAAGGGGTGCTGGTTCCATCCGCCAACACTGGACCACAACATAACGAAAATAAATTTACGATGAGCAGGTGATTCACCTCCGCCTGACTCCTCGTAATGGATTCGATGAGGTTGTAAAGCAGCACCTCCGACATGATCACGTTGTCACCTCTTGCTCCTCCTTCGTCGGCACTGTCTGTCTTCCTCGTTTCTCCTACTCCGTCCACTTCGCGACGACATCATCGCTCACAATTACGTAGTGGTTAAACGGTGACGAGCACGATGCGAAGAGGTTACTATAATATTGGTACTGTCTGCGTGTGTGCTCCTCCTCGAAGACCCCTGTTTACGTGGAGTCTCTCTCTATCCATAATTACACAAACACTCGCTAATATTGAGTTTAAGGAGTTTACATAATTATTACTAAAGACACTTCGCTTCGTACGCTCCGCGCATAGATTAAATTAAATGGCTCCGCGGTCGCTGGCTCACTAGCGACACTAGCTAGCTAGACTAATAACTTTTGGGCCTCGGCTTTCGTTCGCTTGATGGCCTTGATGCTCGCATTAGTTTTCAAGATAGGTCGCGTTATATAGTCGTTTGTAGCGATATAGTTTTTAATTTACCACTAGTCACAAGAGCATCGTTTTTTGCAGGAGATTCCGGTTATCCCCAGCGGCCCTGGTTAATGACGCCTGTACTTAATGCTGCTGAAGGAAGTCCGGAAGCAAAATACAATTATGTGCACGGTACAGCCAGGGTCTCTGTGGAGAACACTTTTGGACGGATGAAAAATCGTTGGCGGTGTTTAAGCAAAGACCGCACACTGCACTATGCGCCAGAACAATGTGCAAAAATTATAATGGCGTGCAGCGTGCTACACAATTTAGCTATACTATTTAATATACCTGAAGCAGATGCTGTACTCGTAGATGATGAACCATCAGTAATTTCCGGGAATGCCCCCACATTCCACGAAAATGATGTTGGTGATGATTTAATGCTCGGCAGAGCTCTACGATCAGTGATTGTGGAGAGAATTGATAGACTCCACACATAAGTAGCTCTCCTCTTTGACCTTTTTCCCTCTCTATAAATTTTCCTCCATACTATCCTGTACCACTCTTACTAATACTAATGTATGTAGTCTATCAATTCCTCAATCTATCAATACTATATAGTATCAATGGCTTCAACCCATTAATGGCCCACTACTGGGCACGGGTCTCTCCTCTGGAGGAGGCCTAGAGCATACTCCACCACGCTGCTCCAGTGCGGATTGGTGGAGGGGTTAGTGGCCAACCCAAGTGTCGGAAGTTTTTAAACCGCCCGAGGGCCTCCGACATGGATTTACGACTATTATATTATGATAACAACCGGGACCGACGGTCTTACGTGCCCTCCGAAGCACGGAAACGCTCAAGAATTTTTGCCATTAACGGTCACCCATCCAACTACCAACCGCGCCCGCTGTTGCTTAACTTTGTCGACCATTTAAGATCTATGATTGCTTCTTCAGATTATCAATAAATAATAAAAAATTTCGTTTGAAAATAAAAACATTTTTATTTACTTAATCTTCGTACAAACTACCTACTTACTTTATACATATACCTTAACATAACAAATAAACTTCTTTAACATCCTCACTCAACACAAAACATCTTCAGAAAGTTTAATGAAGTTTGAATTTCTGTTTTATGTCTGAGATATGTGTCTTTTTTTATATGAATTATGTTAGTGCTTGACAACAATCCCACATGATGGTAAGTGGCGATGAAGTCCAAAATGGCGAACGCACTAACATAATAAATACCTATCATTCTTCTCTCGTAGACACCTACATTGTAGGTAAACGGGAACACCCACGCCTTTGAGTTTTGTCCATGGCATCTATGAGCGTGGTTAAGACCACTTAATAATTAAGACTTATTAAAACTATTGGGTTCTCCTGTTACGAAATCCCATAAAACTGACAAAGATAAAAAAATTAGGGCTTCAACAACTAAATAATAATATAATGAATTCAAAGGAAAAAAAAAACAAGCGTAATAAAATATTAACGTCATTTATTCATTATAAAGCAAATCAACAACCCATAGCTGAGCTCTGGGTCTTCTCTCACAATGTGAGGGTATGGGCCATCGGCCATAGTCTACCACGCTGGCCAGGTGCGGATTGGTAGACTTCACACACCGTGGAGAACTTTGTGGTGAACTCTCCGGTGTGCAGGTTTCCTCACGATGTTTTCCTTCACCGAAGCAAGTGATAATTATCTTCTAATACATCTTTATTCATTATATATGTATTATTATTATTATTCAGCAAGAACATACCTACTAAAATAAACACGTACTATGTGCACTGCTTTACCGCTTCTCGCTGACCAATCACAAACGAGCCTATGTTTTCCTGATAACTATGCCTGCCTAATAATAACTAAGAATAACTTGTCTCTTGTCTCCACGGTAATCGGTTGTTACATATGCCTAACATGATTAATATATATAGTACATAAAATATATACGTACATACAAGATACAATCTAAAAGTAATTAATAAAACAGACATCGCCGCATCCACCACTTGTATAGGCAAGATATCACGTGACGATTCGCGGAAGCGAGCCTGGGAACCTACACACCTAAGCTTTCGGATCATTCCGGTACAAACATCGACCGTAATCACCCTAGTTATAAGTATTTAAAAAATGTAATTTCTAATATTGAAATTAAATTGATAAATTACATAAATAACTAGTTTTCGTTCGCACCCAGCTGCACCTATTCATAACTCTGTATTTATTGGTACCTATCCCAAAGAGTACATTTGTATAGGTATCCTATTTAAGACCTCTATGATATTATAGTTTAATGATTCGAGACAATATTTCAAGCAAATGCGAAAATTTAAGATTCTCTAAACCTGCATTTTTTTATGTGTTCGCACACCCTGTCTGTTGAAAGTCCGCTAGTGGGATCCACGAAAGCGCCTAAATGTTATTTTTAATCAACGTTTAAACGTTTAATGTTATTATTACTATCGCAGACTGAGCAACATATCTTCTAGGTAATTCTGTTTTAGTGAAGTGTATACTTACGGCCTTATTCATAAATGTTTAAAAAACCTATTCATGGCTATTAATTGCACTGTTGTAATATGTTTTATCTTTTACAGTTTTTCATAAGAGAGAAAAGAACAAAACACTTTATGAGCCTTCTATAACTTTTTTGTTTTTATGATTATGGGGGTTATAGACAATAGTATAACATGTGTTGGGTCCAGCTGAATAAAACTACAACATAAACTTTGCAATAATTTTATTTAACGCCATTCAACACCACACTAAATACTTCCTTTATTTATTTTCTTATTTATTTATTTAACTCTTTATTGTACACCAATAAAATAATACAACAACAATCTAGAAGCAGACAAGTGAAGCAGACATATTATGAGGTACAAAAGGCAGTCTTATCGCTACACAGCGATCTCTTCCAGACAACCTTAAGATGCCTCCTCCTTAAGATGATATTTATCTCCTTTTTTAAAAAGTAAATTATTTTTTTATGCGGTTGCCATAAAACACCAACATAATATAAATAAAGCCAACACCAACCAACTGCCTACCAACACCAAAAGCCTCATCATCAGCACAGCTCAAAAGCCAACACCAATATACAGCTCCCCATCAGCACACCCCACACTACACACACCTCACCATTTCTGTTCCTCTATTGTTTTTACTTGAGGTATAAAATTACTCCACAAAACTATTTTAGTCAATTACCATACTGTTATTCACAATAGTACAAAGGGGATGCCTTACACTGTAATTATATAAAAGCATGTAAGCATATAAAAGCGCTATTATACTATATATGTATTAAAACACATGCAAATTGTGTAATTAGCTTACCCTACTGAAGATTTCTCGGAGACATAAAATTGTGATTTTTTAAGAAAGGCGTAAAAAAAAGCCCATGGGCGACGGTGACCACTTACCATCATCAGGTGGCTTTTTGTGAACCATTCATTATATTTTTCATTCGTCTTTCTCTCTCTCTCGTTCAAAATATTTTTTTAACACATTCAATCCCTCTTTCATAAACTCCAGCCACTGACCTTGCAATCGGTGCTCTTCATCCTTCTGTCTTACCCTTTCACGTACTTCATACTCATGCAGCCGCAACCTTTCAGTCTCTAACCTTTCATACACTAAATCACGCTGTCTTGCATAATCTCTTGCATTCCGATCGCTTTCCACAAATAAGTGAGCCACATCATCAGCCTTTCTCCTTTTTTTGGATACTGGTGGTGTCCAATGCTCCTCAGTGTCTGTTGCAATGGTGGCAGTTGTTGAAGGAGGAAACACAGTAGGTTGGGTGCTTGTACCCGGGAGGTTCCACTCCTCTGTAAAATAAAAAATATTATCAACAATAACATCTTAACAATATAATATTTGTTAAATTAGTCAAGTCTTTTAAATGTATTTTACAATTTACAACGATAAATGAGTCTAAAAAATAATAAAATTCAACTAGATTATAACAGAAACAGAATAATTGTATAAATTCTGATAAATTACCTGTGACTTCTTCCCGCATTGTTTCCTCAACAACTGCCTCCACGGTGTGCATCACAGTACCAGCTGGTCTTTCCTCAAGCTGAAAAATAATATTTATTGTTTTTATCTCAGGTTTATATACTGACATACTGACAATATTGACACTGTTAAAGATATAGTTTTTCATTGTATATTGAATGGAACTATAATTAAGTTATTATTTATAACATTTGCTCACAAAATAATATATAACTATGGTTTATATTTAAAATAAATAACATGAGAGACCTGTGTCTGCAAACCAGTCTCGGCAAACACCATTCCGGTAGCTGCATGCACACCGATTAATTGCATGACTCTGTTCTCCAAGTCAGACAGACACATCTGAAGTGCAGGCCCACCACCAGTACCACTGGCTGCCCGGTGTATTTTTGCCCATTTTTTTTTTGTGTTGTTCTTGAGGTCACTCCAAACCTCCACCATGAAAAAGCAAAACATAATGTAAATAGACATGAAAAACAACAACAAAAATAGAATAAAGGCTGGTATGTCTAAGTGAAACAAACAAAGCACTAGTGATGACTGATAGGCTGAACAAATTGGACGCTTAAAAAGCATACCTTGCGCCATTTCTCCTCTGAGCGAGAATCTCCGGTCCCTTCGCTGTTTAATTTGTCGCAGAGGGTCTTCCACTGTTCCTGCGTATAGTGACGCCCTCGAGGCCCATTATATGGCTTGGATAAGTCTCCGTTCCTACAAAACAAAAATACATTATCACATCACACTTTGGCGCCAAATAAATGTAGGGAAGCATTAAGCAATTTTTAAGGCGGTAATGCCTTTTAACTATATAGAGTTACTATTTTATGCTTACCTTTCCATGAACTCCACCAAAATTGAATATTGCAGGGGGCTAGTTCTCATCTTGCAATCTAATCTAAAATAATTATATTTTATATACCACAGGCACTAAGTTCAAAATACTTCTCAAGTTTCTAAACTTTCAAGTGACAAGTCTCAAGTGACATTTGACAATGTTATGCAACACGTTCGGAAACCAAAGCGTCCCGAAAATATTTTGCTTCTTCATTTATAGTAAAATATATATTTATATTAATTTTCTTATTGTTAAATGTATTTTTTTATGACAAATTAATATAGCTTTGTATAAAAAAATGTGTTTTCATAACGTTTTATTGAAATATCGTAAGATTCATTGTAGTTCAATTTGCATGCAACTTTTGAACGAAACATGTTCATTCTTTTGGGATTCATTCACTTCTCGATAGGATGACGTCACTTGCGTTGAACTTGCGAGTTGACGCTAGCGTGACGCAAGTAACTCGTGATGCCAACTAACGTCTACGTAAACTACGTATCGTCAATTCGATACGGTGACGCTACGAATGTTTTAAAAACTCGTGATCGACCTACTGAACTGATACCATTAAAAAGGTGTTAGGCAGGCATCTTTATATAACGAAGAGGCAGTTCCGTTGCAGCTCAGATTTTCTGCTGCACCAATTGACTTCAAGAATCATTGTTTTTATGTACATATTGCCTCAATGAAGATATAAAAAAGCCTTTGAACAAAAGGCGGGTTGTACATTCAGTTGAGACTCTAGCTGCTAAATATTGTATCAAGCAGGTATGTTCTTCGAGAAATGATGCCTGGGGTAACGAAGTTCTTGATATTTTTTCCTGCATTACCGATATTGTTGCTGGAGGAGCAAAATATCACGAAGACACTATTACTCACTTGTGAAGCCTGTCAGTTACCCAAAACTCTACAAAACTGAGATCTCTAGAGATACCCATGTCGTAGAGGCTATGGAAGAAATATTTGCTTACATAGATTACTTTCCCATGATGAGATACTCGTTTTCTTTTTGTTTGTTTTTGTTAAAAGGCTTTTTTATATCTTCATTAAGGCAACATGCACATAAAAAACAATTATTCTTGAAGGCAAATGGTGGAGCAGAAGGTCTGAGCTGCGACTGCCCTGCCTCTTCATTTGATAAAGATGCCTACCTAACGTCTTTTTTAATGGTATCAATTCGGGTGTCATTTTTACGACAGCTGATGTAAATCAAAAGGGATGTAAAGTCAAGGAAACTTCGATATTTGCCGTCTTTCCTTTCCTTACTAGCTTTAATACGACCCGGTATTCCCTTTCCTTTCCCTCGGAGACATCGTTACTTCCTTCAACGACATTCTCGTCATACAAAATGCATACAGGACTCTTATTAGTACTCATGTTGGATAACCCAATTGTGTTACTAATAACAGTGTATGTATATCTGAAAAGAATATTTTGTGGCTGCCCCCCTGCGTTACCGGCTAGGCTACCGTGCCAGACAAAATAAAATTGCGAAAACCTATAATAACATAAGCCCGAAGGCAAGTATACAATATCAATAGGAGTTTTAGCCACGAAGGTCGCGTTTCCTACAGCGAGCATTAAAGATATTGAGCGAAAAGAAATCTTCATCAATATGATTGTTTTCCCGCCTCTGCTCAGTTATCCACTGTTATAAAAAACGCGATTTCTTACTGTTACTGCCTTTACTACGTGGAGGTACTCCCAGCTTAGATTACTATAAATTTTAAGATAATTTTCGCATAAGGTAATGGTTATCACGCTGAATTACTTTAATTTCGACATTTCTGGAGCGTGTAGTTCAAAAACGGTTGGAGATATAGAAAAAAAGTACAGAATTAAAGTTATAGAGAATTTTATAAGCTTTCATTTCATCTTGGAACATTTTCCGCTACAACGCACCGTTTTTGAGATATTGGCGAAAAACCTTTGTAACCCCCCCCCCCCCCCCCTCCCTCCGGCTCACCTCCTAGACGCGGGGACTTTTAGTATGTTATCCCCCTAAGCACCCTGAATAAGTTTCTGAAGAAATCACTTAGGTTCCCGCTCACGCACTCTACAACTACTTTATTGACTGTACTAATAAAAGAATTGTACCACTTAGTTAAAACTTAGTAGCATCAGCGCAAAACAAGGAACAATAAATGTATATAATCTTACCTTCACATAGCACGGTGTCATTAAATCGTCATGTTCCAGATCATTCTGCAATTAAACAATGGTAACATGAGCAATGAACTAGCATAAATTTAAAGAATGAAAAAAAACCTGCCACCTATCAAAACGTTTATCTTGATATACCTTTATGAAATGGTGAGCTCTTTAATTTATAATAATACCCTTATTGCATTATTCCATTTATTTTTTGACATTTCGAACAATGGCATCTCCAATCCACCATATTTGTTATTTTTAATTTCACTTATCTAAGAACACTTGGGCTGTCAAGACGTATCTAGTGATATCTTAATTATATAAATAGGTCCAGCGGTTTCGAAGATATCAGGTAATAAAGAATATTACACACATTCATAAAAAATACATGCAAAAAACATATCCCTTTCTTCTCAGTTAGGTAAAAAACAAGAGTAGCATTAGAAATACTGAACATGTCAGAGTATGATAGGAGCTTCAGATATAAGAAAACGATACAAACTTTGAGTCTGTCGAGCACAGTGCTTGCCTGTAGCTGACGCTCCATTGTAGTCTCCAAGAAGTCCACTACGAGGAAATGCTTGGAGCATATAATGCTGCCCGGCTCGGGCTCCCAGTCCATTTGCCCGAGTGCCTCCATCCATGCTGTACGTAGAGACAGCTCCTCGGGTACTCTACAGCAAGAATAAACAGTTTAATACAGTTGCAGTATCAGAGCCACTTAATACGCAAGTCCAGCAATTCTTTGCTGGTCTCTTAATAACAACACTGTAAGTATGTGGGTTGGTGTGGCTTCAACCTATGGCCCACTACTGAGAATGGTTCTCTTCTCTTGAGGCTTAGAGCTTCCTCTTAAAGAGCACTTGATGGCTAACCCAATAGAATAAAACTGCTATTTTAACTTAAAAAATGGTACCGATTGCTTATTAAAGAAATTGCCTCCAAAGCACATTATTAAAAAACTACATTAAAATATAACTTATAATGGCTTCATTATTTACTTAAACTGACATTTTGAAAATGTTAACAATATAAGAATACCTGTGAAACGAAACTCCTGGAGATGAGTTTTGGCTGGAATCGTGGTCACAAGTAGGGAAGGAACAGCGCAAGTTGATATCCATATTATTAACTCACGTACATACATACATCGATAGCAAACGCAATAGTTATTATTTAATGTTCGATTTAAGGATTCGTATTAAAACAAATGAAATTTCGTACCAACTGCAGAAAGTAAGGTTAGAAACACAAGTGTCAAGTAGGGATGCACGATATACATCGATGTTCGATGTTACACTCGATGTAAAGTATGGAAACATCGATTTAATCCGATGTTTTTTTAATATGTCAACATCGAGTATGCATCAATGTTTTTTATTCGATGCATCGAAGAGGCAAACCTGAAGAAAAAAAGCGTTTCCTTAGATTTTGGGTTGGCTTTAGTATCCTGCGGCATCAGTATCTGGGTGATTCTATGTTTAATTGATAGGCAGTGATGTCCCAAATCCTAATCTAGTTGCTTTTTGTGAGGTAATGCGTCGTTTTTGAAAAATCTTAATTTTAATTTTTGAGGTTATTTCCAAAAAATACTACACGAATTATGTTAGTTTTTTTATAAAATTATGTTATTAGGTATATTTTATTGTATTATATGTATATTATAATTATAATAATTAGATAAACAAGAGTTCATTGGAAAGATTGGTGGCCCGAGGAATTTGGTCGAGCTAGATGAAATTTAGAAAATATGAAATACAAGTAAGGTTTTTAACGTGATAACGTTTATAAAGACGATGAGCCTGAGAGGCATTCACGAAAACCGAGTAACGTCACGGAAGCGCGCGCAGCATTAGAGAGAGAGGCACGCTAGACCGGCCGTCTCTCTCCCACTCAAGCGTAATCGGTCCGCTTGGAAGGTCACGAGCCACAACGCGCGCAATGTATCGAGAAAGAGATACGCTGAATAATAATAAAACGAAATATATATCTGTAATTTGTAAAATTGTAATTTTTATTTTATTTTACAATCTTTTGAAAAGAAATGATTTCTCGTAGCTCGTACGTATTATTATTATATGAAAACGAAAATCTACAATAGCGTCATCTCTGTTTTTTTATATATAATAAAAGGGTAATATACATATATATAATACATAAATTTTACTGTTTATGTCATACTCTATTAAATTTATTTATTACATTCTAGTAAAATTTTTCGAAATTGGTGACAGAACCGACTTAGTCAATCCCGACCCCACGTGGTACTAGTTTGCCCTACCCCTAGAGTGAATGTAAACCCCGGAGGCGCGGAGGGAGAGCAGCCCCCACCCGCTGTAACAAACTGCAGGCACCATGTGAGCCGTAGCGGCTGAGGCTGGTCGCCGCAGGCGACCAAAAAGCCGAAGCTGCGTAGACGAGCATGGAGTGCCTGCAGTTTGTTACGCAAGGGCGAAGGGGCTGCAATTCCCGCAGCGCCGGAGACGTTTAGAAGCCTGTTTGTGTATCAAAAACCCCTAAATTCTCCCTAAAAGTGCAGATAATGCAACTTTGTAATTATAATGATTTGTCATAAAATTGGTGCGTTTTGTGTGTCTCCCCATAAGGAGGTCGAAATTTTATTTCTTCCTCCACCACCTAACATTAATTTAGACTAGTTTATGACAAATATTGAGAAGTTTTCACAGATTTAACCTCAAAATAAAAATTAAAAAAAACTCGAAAACTATGAGTTTCCTCACTTAGCCCCTTTATGGGGGGGTACCCTACCCCACCCCCTACCCTCCCCCCTAACTCCACCCCCCTCCCGATGCCGCAGGATACTAAAGAAATACCTAGATTTTGGACATCAAATTAACTGCCGATGACCTTTTTTTAGTCCCAACGCTACTAAAAATAAAAAACAATCGATAAATAAAAACATCGATCATTGAAACATCGATATTACATCGATGCCACTATGCGACGCATTGCATCGAAAAAAACATCGATGTTTTTTTTCAATGTGCATCCCTAGTGTCAAGTTTAAACTTTAAACATGCGTCAAATGAATAAAGTGCAATGTCGTCAAATTATTTGACTTTGACAAATGTCAATTATTATTATCGTGACATATTGGGCGCGTGCCACTAGACGTTCACAACGATCAAAATGACCCATTTTGCGTTCCACTGGGCGATCACGGTCGTCATGGTCGCGGCGAAAACGTCATTGATAACGTCATTAATTTTGCTCAGTTTGCTCACGCCCTATCGGCAGGATGGGTCGAAGTGGTCGAAATGCAGTGTTACCAGATTTATTATATTATTTATTAATCCTGTTTTTAGACCTGACAACACTGGGTAGAAAAAGATGGTGATAATTTGTTGCAATTTAATAAAAGTTAAGGATGGCGACGGAAAAAATAACGGCTCAGCTTTAGAACAGGGAATGTTGAAAAATTGGTTCAAATATTTTTTTTTCGGTAGATTATCTTATTAAATGTCGATTACCAAAGTTTCACTTTACGGAAATTAATAGTTTAAGAGATATGAATTTTTAAAATATCAAATTAATCCGAACTATTTGCTTACATTTATGACTTAATACGTCAAAATGCAACAGCCATCTTGAATGTCATGTCAATGCAAGGGGTTATCTGTCAATTAAGCTTCAATTTCTGACAGTAGCTGTCATAAATCGGCCATGACAGTCGTCAAATATGTCAAATAATTTCATCATTCATTCATTGTCTATACTCGCGTTTGAGAACATCATTATCGTATCATTATCATATCGCGCTTGAGAATTTTCGTTGAATACAACAACTATCATTAAAGTCAAATTATTTTTATTCACAGACATCAGGTTACTAAAGCGAGGTCACTAAAGCTTGTCTCAGGAAAAACAACTGAACTCAAATCGAAAGAAGGATAGGTTAGGTTATGGTTGTCTGATTTTATTTAGGAGAAAAATAGGAACCCCGCAAAGCGGGGTTCCGTCGACATCTATGGCGAAGCCCCTCGCCATGGAAAAACTGAACTCAAATCGAAAGAAGGATAGGTTAGGTTATGGTTGTCTGATTTTATTTAGTAGAAAAAGGAACCCCGCTAAGCGGGGTTCCGTCGACATATATGGCGAGGCCCCTCGCCATGAAAAACAACTGAACTCAAACCAAAAGAAGGATAGGTTAGGTTATGGTTGTCTGATTTTATTTAAAAGAAAAATAGGAACCCCGCGAAGCGGGGTTCCGTCGACATCTAAGGCGAAGTCCCTCGCCATGAAAAAACAACTGAAATCGAAAGAAGGATAAGTCACATATTTGTGACCGATACAAACAGTACCTTTTTGTCATTTCTGGCGTTTAATTATCAATATTTTAGTACTGAGGTTAGAAAAGTTATTTTCCATTTTCTCGGAAATGGTGCATCGCTGAGAGTTGCGAGTGGTATCGTTGTAATCAGGAGCGAATCCTTTATAAACGTATGATTAATAAACAATGAAATTGCCAAGAAATAGCTTGATAAATTGTCTTGATATTTTTTTTTTCAAAAATTATTTTCTCGGAAACTAAAAGTTTCCGTAGATTGCGGTATTCAAAAACGTGTTGTATACCCCCCCTCCTCCCCCTAAAAAAAATTTCATCGAAATTGGCGTCATTCCCTGTTCTAAAGTGCTTCCAAAATAACTTTATACGATTCGACAAAAGATATTTTAGTGGAAGTAGTAGTTTGTCCAGCAGATGCTCGACGTGCGGTTACAGGTCGATATATTATTATGTTAAATTATGTAAATAATTTTAATGAATACATTTTTGCTAGTATAAATAAAATTGATAAATAATTATGTAACGTTTAATTATAGCTTACAAATTATAAGTCATCTAAGTCTCAAACTTATTTTCAACATCACAAAGTACATTTTGTATCAACGTCTAAAACGTGTAAGTACTCTGTGGCTAAAATGCTCCCTATGCCCGTTCCACTTGGGTGTACGATTGTAACGCTCACAAGCTAGTGTAACAGGAAAAACTGCGGTTTTGAGCGTGATCGTTGTGAACGTCTAGTGGAACGCAGCATTTAAAGGTCTACTTTGACAACTCAAACGCACAAATGTTACCAGTAGCACCAATGACAAAATAAAAAAGAGAGGACAGGCCATAAGGTCACGTGATCTGAAGCCAAATAGTTCTCTAAAATGTCGTCGACTCCGCCCATGCTCCACCCATAAAAATAGTGTTGTATTTTATATATCGATATAATATTTTAAGACAAAAAATACCTATAATTCATTATAATTTATTTTCAGTGGTATTCCGAAATAGAAGTTTTTTAATTGTTATATGTTTCACACTTACTTCTGGCTAAATCTCGCAAAGAATTTTGTTTTGTTATGTATTCAAAATAGCAAGATCCAACCTAATATTCCAATAGTGTTTCAGCATTCAACAATTCAGGAGGGAAAAGGTGATTGTCAAACGCAAATATAGGTCTCCTAGGATCCTGGGTACACTTCAAGGTTCTTGCGAAATAAAATATATATGATATATGTAAGCGCATGTACATGAGAGAAAGAAGGTTAAACTTCACAATATTTATTGCAAACAATTACCATATTACAAAGATACAGCTTATAGTAATTGGTCTAGAATGCTATTAAGTCTGATGGGATACGCGTGAAAGTAAGGTAAGGAGAGAAGAGTCCCTGGTTGGCAGGCGTTCACAGGCGCGGGCAAAGGGCTGGAGCCCCCGCCTCACCTCCTTCGTCCCGAGTGATGTTGGTAGCAAGCGCGAACAATATAATTTAATTTAAGAAGATAAACCTAAGGTATTTCTCGTAGTCACTTTGGACCCTTTTCTTCAGAGGCTTGAACTGCGAAAGACGGTGGACGGTGGCGTCATTTGCTGTTCATCTAAAAAAAATTAAAACTATCGTAGAACAAAAGATAATAAAGAAGTCATAATTACTGATTTAATTAAAAGTAATTCATACGAACTCTCATGTTTGCTGTTGACGCTATTGAAAATGTTACCATTAGGTACAATTATAATACCTATCGGGTTCATTTTTATAAATTAAATTTTGTTTCCCCAACTCGTCAATTTTGATTTGATATGTCGATACTTTCTGCTTCAGCATCTTTATTTTCTTACGCTGTTCTTGTACTTGTCTGCCTAATTTTTTAAGTTTATCTTCAGATTTAGCTGCTAAAACCTGGAAAGTAATTTACAATATATTAAGTATTAACTAGGATATCCATATACAATTATATATAGAGTATAATAATTAAGTGTGGCCAGGCGATTATTCCATATACATACAAGATATAAAAATGCTTTAAACTGATAAAGATTTTTTGTATAAATAATTGTTGTAACAGCATTTTTAATTTGAAATAATATTTTTGTACATTGATATATCAGAGAGTTGATTTCTTTTTATATGATATAGGAAATCGCCCTAGCTTCGCTTCGGGAAAAATAGTAAAAAAAATATAATATAGCCTATGTCACCCGGGGATAGTGTAGCTTCCTCACAGTGAAAGAATTTTTCAAATCGGTTCGGTAGTTTCGGAGCCTATTCAATGCAAACAATCAAATCTTTCCTCTTTATAATATTAGTATAGATGATGAAAATACTCACCATGGTACTGACTCCTATATTAACTGTTAAGTCTACATCCATATTTGTTGGTGTCGTTGGCAGTTGATCCATGTAAATCAGATTAAGTTTGTCGATGTCAATGGGCATATACGCTGCAAGAAAACATATATTATTACTTACTTATTATTACTGTGCTAGAGTATCACTGAATATGCAATGTATAGTTATCACATTATAACATGGAAATCAAAAATTTATATAGCAACAATTTAGTATAATTATGTGTAAAATAAACTAAAAAAAAAATAACCTACATTAACATTTAAAAGTCTAGACAACAAAGAGCCTAGACAAGCATTCATTTTACTACATTATAAAAAATGTAGGTATACTTACTGGAAAAAGAGTGGGAACCACATCATCCTTTAGCCAACATCCAACGTCTTATTGATTATATATATTTTTTTAATCCTTGGAGCATATTCTTATTACTCCTGCAGGTCCTCCTTTATCATCAGTCCATAATTTTTTAAGTCCTTCATTCTTCGGAAATCTAAAAAAAATACATGCACCGATAAAATAATGTTATAAATCCATGATAAAATAAGTTCACATGTATTTTAGATCACTACTTAAAAATATAAAATTATATCCTTATCAGCTGTCTGGTGACAGCAGAACAAAATACAATTGTCACCACACCATCCCTCTTTTTGCCCCAGGTGTCATAAGAGGCAAATAAGGGAATATAATGGAGAACAGGCAGAAGCGTCCTCTGTGTAACAACTACCATTTACTACAATCACAATCCTGCCTGCCCAGCTTGGTGATTATGGGCAAACACTTCCATTTTTGGAAGAGGCTTCAGTTCAGTAGTAGCAGTATTAATAATCTTTTAATAGTTTGTGCTATTATCTACTCGTAATAATAATGAGCAATATTATGTTTAAATATTATTTCCAGAAACATATGACAATGGCTCTGAATTTTGATACATTGGCAAAGTGACATTTTGGTAAAAACAGTATTTAATCACTAATGTAAATAAATGTTGCATATAATATCGATAACTCGAAAAGTACGGTACAACGCTAGGTGTGTTTGTAACCATTTCAAATATTTACTTGATCTATTTATGTTGAAATTAGTTATCAGAAATTATAGATAATAGCTAGAAAAGCAGTCCAGAATTCCTAATATAGACACATAATCTTAATAAACCCAAAATACACATGAAAATTACAATTAACCTGAAGAATGATAATCCTTCGTAATTTTTTCGAAAGTTTGAATTGCACCCTCTGATGCAACACTTTGCCATGTTAGGTTTTACTTAGTTCACTTTAGATACACAATTAAAAGTAGCAAAATACACAAATTCACTATTGAAATCAAAAATAAACTTCGATCAACGCATTAGATGACAGCCGAACTACTTAGGATGTTCGTTTCAATAAATGGCGTCCGAACCGAAAAGCGCTTCAAGGCAGGGCTTGCATAGACTTTATTAAAATGTTACTAGAAAATTGAAATATGCTATATGTATTGTACTTTCTCTACAAGTCCATATTGTAACGTGTAAGAAGAAGACAGATATATTTTTGGTATTTCGGGTCATATTTGCACAATACATGTATAATGAAAAAATATATACGCAAATTAGGGCCTGTCCTCTCTTTTTTATTTTGTCATTGAGTAGCACATAGACATTGCTGTAATGCTGTTCATTATTGAATCACGCAGTTTCCTGATGGACCAACAATTTTAAGTTAAAGTATTAGTCTACTATGTTAACCGCGGATTGCTGCAAAGTAGACTAATACTAACCTAATAACAATGGATTCCCGCAAAGTAACGCCTGATACTATTAACTGGACCAACTATGTTACATGCACAATTAGTTGTGCCAACTGCCATCCTAGAAAGATCACAAAGTCGAATCACTTATTCACAGGACCAAATTAACAGAAACTAATGTAACTGTGTGAATTAATATTGCCTTAGTATTATAATATAAGGAACAACACAAGTTGATATCCATATTATTAACTCACGTACATACATACATCGATAGCAAACGCAATAGTTATTATTTAATGTTCGATTTAAGGATTCGTATTGAAACAAATGAAATTTCGTACTGTAGAAAGTTAGAAACAAACAATTTTAAAAGTTTAATTAAACGATAACATCAAACAACATGAACAATCACCCACAAGCCGACAGCCACAGGTCCCACAGAGTATGTTTTACAAAAACCTAGGGATGTTCTATCCGATTCGATACTTGTGTGGATCGATACAATGGGATACGATCCGCTCGATTTTTGTTTGTATCGATACAATGGCATTCGATCCACTAATGGATCGATACACAAGTAAGGTGGATCGGATCATTCAGATCGAATTGAGGAGATAGGCATTTTTTTTATTTAAAAGATTTAACCAAAACAGAATATTTAGCCAAGATATTAGCCGATCGATAATTTGATAAACATGTAAGGAGGATCGGTTTAATGTATGAATTAAAGTAATTGTTTTAACCTTAGAGTTAGACAAATATTATTAATAGACAGACGATACACATGTACGGTGGATCATATCGAAATCTGGAGTCAGGCCGGGTCGATTGTATTAAACTTTGAGATAAATCAAACACGTAGCGAAGATATTGGTGGATCAATACAGTAAGGTGGATCGGATCGATAGCTAGCTAATATATAAAAGAGATAATTAGCTAATTGTTTCGATGCAATAAAGAGGATCGGATCTAAATATGGAGATATCGAATAGTTTAAAAATAAATGTAGCGAAAGTATTGTCATATTGATAGTATCGATACTTTAAGGTGGATCGAATAGAAATCGAAATTTTGAGTTCAGATTAGGTAAAAAATACAAAATCTTTATTATCTTAAAATATTTGATTCAATCCGGATCGATCCAAAAACTCGTATCAAAGCACATGGATCGATACACTTCAATACGATCCAAATCGATACGTAATATCGATACAAGGCACCTGGAGCGACATCCATACAATAACCTAAGTAGGTGTTGCCAATAAGAAAGTTTGATAACCCGCGTCAGTTATGAATTGCCCGAAATTCCCCGCTTGTTTCCTCGAAATGATTTTTTTTTTCATTAAAAGACTGTTTTATACCACATTTGTTCATTAAACTACTATAACTTAAAATACCATACGTTACACCTAACAAAATTCAAAGACAAAATTATCTCTTACATCTACAGACTACATCCGCACCACTCAAAACAAAGTAGGAACCACAGACATATAAACAGAAGGAACCACGTGCTTATTTAAATTTTAGTGTAAGTACAAAAAAAAATGTAAATGGAATAGTTTATTATTTTTGCCAAATTCTCTCACTAAGCCTATTTCGATTAGGTTCAAATTTTAAAAGAGACCCCGCTTTAGCTATACCTTGCTTGGCATGCATTAAAGCAGCAATGTAATATCAGAAAGGTAATATCAGCAGGAGACCTATTACCTATTAAAGTTGAAAAAGTATCCAGCTGTATACAGCTGGTACTGGAACCATCCGTCTTCAGAAACCTCTACGAAGTTATGTATCCAGTTAGATTAAGATATCCATGTCCAGTACCAACCAACATCATCCTACGACAATAGCGTGGGCATATGAATAACTACGCTATGAACTAACGCAGCTGTTGTAGACAGAGCTGTGGACTGTGGAGTAAAGTTTGCTGAGTTCAATAAAATTTATCCTAGGCTCCCGCAGCGCCCTCCCATTATTCAACGCGTTTTTACGGACACTTTTGATACACAGAGATGGCGCTCCTTACCCTCTATACTCTATGCATCAAATCATTGATATAGGAATAATAATAATAATAATAATAACTTTTTATTTTTATCTCCACACAAAAATTACAATATGTCCTTATTGCACTACAGTATTTTTCAAAATATATATATTTTTTTTATTCATATAGGTATCATTGATACACTTATGCACGTCATTTTTTGGCTTTTCGGAAGGTGCTTTGTCATGGAGGAGAAGAAAAGCCTAAAGAAACTCCTCAGCACATCTTTTAAAAAAATATTACAAAAAAGTTATTATCATACAAAAGTTTACTATTCTGAGTGGAACTGGTTGCAGAGCTAATCATTTCCATGCGTCTTTGTCATTTAAATACTCGTTTACATTATAATATCCCTTGCCTAACAATTGTGTTTTTACACGTTTTTTGAAAGATTCTATTGGCAAGTCACGTATTATTATTATTAGGGATTTTATTATAGAAATGTACACCAAGCCCTATGAAAGATCGTTGCACTTTACTTAGGCGGAACGAAGGCGTAATTAATTGATACATTCTTTTTGTTTGGCGATTATTAATATCAAAATTTTGTTTATACGCGTTTATATTCTTCCTTATAAAAACTACATTATTGAAGATATACTGGGAAGCTACTGTAAGTATACCTATTACCTTGAACTTTTCACGCAAAGATTCCCGAGACTTAAGTTTATAGATAGCCCTAACAGCCCTTTTTTGGAGAATGAAAATTTGTTCTATATTGGCTGCTTTGCCCCACAGCAAGATGGCATATGACATAACACTGTGGAAATAAGCAAAATAAACTATCCTGGCAGTTTCGACGTCAGTATACTGCCTTATTCTCCTAACAGCATAAGCAGCCCTACCAAGTTTTGTCGCGAGATTTGTTATATGTGGGCCCCATTGAAGTTTACTATCTAAGGTCACCCCTAAAAAGACCGTTGATTCCTCCATATGCAATGTTTCATTATTTAGTTTAAGAGATTTGCTGACTTTTTTAACATTAGGTAGCACAAACTCTATACATTTAGTTTTTTTTTGCATTTAAAAGTAAGTTATTGATAGTGAACCAACGCGACACATGCGAAAGAGCACTATTTACGTCGTCGAAATTTACTTTATTCCTTTCACACTTAAATATTAATGATGTATCATCAGCAAATAGTACAATATCCGCTTGGTTCTTTACATAATGTGGTAAATCATTAATATATAGCAGAAAAAGAAACGGACCCAATATAGAGCCCTGCGGTACACCCATCACAGCCGGTGACCCCGATGACTTAATATCGTTTATGCTTACTTTTTGTATTCTATCACTCAAATAAGACGCGATCAAGCTAAGGGCCTTGTTTTTTATACCATAGTGGCCAAGTTTAAGCAGCAATGTTTCGTGCTCAACACAATCAAATACCTTAGATAATCACAAAATACACCTATGGCATTTTGTGATGCTTCCCATGCTTTAAATATATGCTTTAAAAGCCTAGCCCCGGCATCGGTTGTACTCCGGCCTTTCGTGAAACCGTATTGCTCAGGATGTAATAATTTATTATTATTGAAATGGGTTAACATTTGATTCAGTATTATCTTTTCGAAGATCTTACTAAGAGTTGGTAAAACAGAAACTGGTCTATAGTTATTAACATCAGTTTTTTCACCTGTTTTAAAAAGTGGAATGATTTTGCTGCATTTCATAAGATCTGGAAAGATACCGAGATCTATACATTTATTAAAAACTACGACCAAATATGGAGCTATGATATCTATAATATACTGTATTATTTTTACCGAGATGCCCCACAAGTCACCTGTATTCTTTACCTTCAGAGACTGAAATGCTTTAATTAAGTCTCTAGTGGTTATATGTTTAAATTCAAATAAAATGCTACATTCATTAACATGATTTTTTAATATAGAAAGTGCTTCCGCCGGTGAAGAAGCTAGTGAACGGGTTAACGTTATAGGAATGTTACAGAAATGATTTTCAAACTCGCTTGCCACGTCTTTATCAGCAGTGATTATATTTTTATTAATCAACAATTCGTAACTGAAATCACAGGACTTTGCGTTACCGTTCTCACTGCTAATTATATTCCAAATCGTTTTTATTTTGTCATCAGAGTTAATAATTTTGTCCTTTATATACGAGGGGCGGCTGAAAAGTTCTGAGCCTAGGGCATTAAAAGTCTAGATAAAAATCTAAATAAAATTTATTTTTCAATATAGCCCCCCTGGACTTCAATGCACCTTTGACATATTTTATAGAGGGCTTGTATCCCTGATAAAAACTAACCCGCGTCTTTGGCTAGAAAATGTTCATTAACGGCCGCCTTCATCTCTTCATCATCCCCAAATCTTCGTCCCCGTAGGTCTTTTTTCAAATTTTTAACTAAAAAATAATCGCTAGGCGACAGACCTGGACTATAGGAAGGGTGGTTCACTTCATTGAAGCCAGTTTCTCGCAAGGCTTGCCTCGCAATGCGCGCCGTGTGAACCGGCGCGTTGTCTTGCAAAAACAAAATTCCTTGGTTGATTTTGCCTCTTCTTTTTTCGACAATGGCTTCGCGAACTTTTTTTAAAAGCCCAGCATAATACTCCGAATTCATTGTAGTTTTTTTTGGAAGGTAATCTATGAGCAAAACTCCTTCGCAATCCCAAAAAATGGTGGCCATGAGTTTGGAAGCCGATTTTTCCACCTTGAACTTCTTCGGCGGCTTTTCCCCTTCTGTATTCATTGTATTGACTCCTGTTTTGATTCTGGATCATATAGTCGGATTCACGTTTCATCAACGGTGACAATACGAGTTAAAATTTCTTCCAAATTATCCTTGCACAAGTCTAAAAATTCTTCGGAAGTTTCAACGCGCCGCTGCTTGTCAAGTGGCGTGAGCATTTTTGGCACTAAACGCGCACTGACTTTATTCATATGCAAATGATTGTGCATAATGTCTCCAACTCGTTTCTTACTGACGCCCAGCTCTCCTGCTATCTGCCACAATTTTATTCGGAGATCGTCCAGTACAATTTTTTTTACTTTTTCGATGTTTTCATCAGTGACTGCGGTGTTCGGCTGACCCGAGCGGGGGTCATCTTCCAGAGTCTCTCTGCCTTGTTGAAATAGGCGTGTCCATCGTTTAACCGTGGTTTACGACGGTCCAGGTTCCCAGTATACACTAGAAGTTTTTTCGAAAATTTCTTTTGCGGTTTTCCCCTTTTTTACGAGGACTTTAATGACGGCGCGATACTCAAACTTCGTTAAGTGCAGCGATGACTCAGACATGGTGATGTTCACGGTTTAATTACTCAAAGCGTAATGAAGCTAATGACGTGAAACTTCGCTTATATAGTGGTCAGATGTCGTTCAAGTAGTGACCCACCGGATGAGTAAATAGTACGACTGCAAGTACCTTAGGCTCAGAACTTTTCAGCCACCCCTCGTACATTGATTTCGCCTGAATGCAAACGCTTTTAAAGATTTTAGAATAATTTCTCACATGCTCGTGGAAAGTTGGAGAAAAATTGTATTTTTTCTCGGCATAGAGGTCATACATTTTGTTTCTACTTTTATAAATACCTACAGTAGCCCAATCACTAAATTTACTATTTTTGGCTATATCTATGTACCTAAGCTTGAATATTCGATTAAATTCGTTATTTATGTTAGTAGACAATGTGTTATATAGTTTAATGGGATCTCTTTGTTGTAACGATAACTGCGTTTGCATTTTTGAATGAATTTTTTCTTTAAAAGTTGAAATCTTATTTTTAGTTATTGGTCTACACTTTATTAATTGTTTTTTCTTATTGACAGAATTATACAAAGAAATTTTTTGTCCGCAGTGGTCTGACCTCAACTTACTGAATATCTCTTTATTTAAAATCTCACAATTGCAAAAGATATTATCTAAACACGTAGCTGTAGTTTCAGTAATTCTGGTCGGCTCATTGAATAATGGATTTAAATTGAAGCATTTAAACAAACTTAATAGCCTAGTAGCCATGGTACTATCTAATAAAATGTCTACGTTGAAGTCGCCACATATCACTAATCCTTTTTTAGAGCCTAACCGTTTAAATACATCCTCCAGTGTATCTTCGAAAATACTAAAGTCGCCAGAGGGGGGCCTATATACACAGACTATAATAAACCGCTCCAGTTCCACACAGGCTAGCTCTATAGTGCGCTCAATAGATAAACTAACAATGTCTTTTCGGTCTTTAGAAGAAATATTATCTTGCACTAATATTAGAGATCCCCCATGTATAGCAGTCCTTCTAAAGAACGCACTTGACAATCTATAATTATTCAAACTAACATGACCTTGTATGTTTGGTATCCAATGCTCTGTAATATATATATATATATATGTATATATGGCTGCTAATGGTAATGATATCTGCAACCTTTTTGCTAAGAATTTCTCAGCTATGTACAGTCGTAAAAATACTCCGCCTTTAATAATAAACGATAATGTTGCCATGCTCACGAATAACTTCATATCTTCAATAAAGTTTAGACATGATCAGATATGGAAGGTATTAAAAAGACTTGATATTCACAAGGGCGCTGGATCTGACGGAATTCCGGCAATATTTGTTGCAAAATGTGCTTCAGCATTAGTCCAGCCTCTGTTTCTTATATATAACAAATCCCTGAGCACTGGAATTTTTCCTTGTTCCTGGAAATCGGCACTAGTTGTACCTATATTTAAAAATGGAGCAAGAGATAAAGTTGAAAACTATAGGCCGGTATCCATATTACCTGTATTTGCAAAGGTATTCGAACAATTACTTTATCCAACACTTGCATGGCATTTCAAACAGATAATTACTAGTCAGCAGCATGGTTTTATGAAGGCCAGATCAACAGCAACCAACCTAGTATCCTTCATTAATAACATTGCTACTGTGATTGACTCGCGATCTTCTGTCGATGCAATCTATACAGATTTCAGCAAAGCGTTCGACCGAGTCAATCACAAACTGCTTATTAGCAAACTATCCATGTACGGCATAACTGAGCCATTACTGGGTTGGTGTAGATCGTACCTCTCAGACCGCAAATTCGTAGTGGTTGTTAACGGTTTTTCCTCAGACCCTTTTCAAGTTATTTCAGGGGTTCCACAGGGGTCTCACCTAGGTCCGCTTCTCTTTAACATTTTTATCAACGACATTAGTAACTGTTTTCTCAACTCTAATTATTTCCTATTTGCCGATGATTTGAAAATATTCAGAGTTGTTGATAATTTTTCACATGCGATCTCCTTGCAAGAAGACCTTGATCGTCTTGATAGTTGGTGCGACAGCAATGGATTAGATTTGAATGCATCTAAGTGCTTTAAAATAAGATTTTCTAAAAAAAAGACTACAATTAATTACACATATAGTTTAAAAAATAAAATATTGTCTCAGGTCGATCATATAAGAGATTTAGGAGTCATGCTTGACGATAAACTGCGGTTCAACCGTCATGTTGATAAAATCTGTACAAAGGGTTTCCAAAACCTTGGTTTCCTACTCCGTAATAGCAAGGACTTCAAAGATCCCAAAACTAAAATTCTTCTTTATAACTCTCTCGTCCGCAGTGGCCTGGAATACTGCAGTATAGCCTGGAATCCACATTATGATGTGTATAACAAAAGATTAGAAAGAATACAGAAGAGGTTTTTATGGCATTTATCATACTCATGTAACTTAGCGAAGTATAAAACATCATACATTGAGAGACTTGCACATTTTAAAATGAACACTTTATACGAGCGAAGGCAAATGCTTGATATAGCTTTCTTATTCAAAATTATAAATGGTTTACTTGATGACTCTAACTTATTAAGCCTTGTAAATTTATCGGTTCCCTCTAGATGCCCAAGAAACCCTAAACGTAATATATTTACCTATCAGACTAGTAAATCGAATCTTGGTCTATACACACCAATAAGTAGAATAACTAGAAAATATAATGAAATTTCTAAAATTACTGATATAGATTTGTTCTCAGACAGCATTACTAAGATTAAGAGCATTTTGCTACATTTCAGTTAAGCTAAAACATTCATTTTACTTCTTAGTTCCATTTAAAAAAAATGTTTAATTAATACTCGTTCTAATTCATAATTGCATGCAGTCTACACCAATAATTGTAATGGCACTAAGCGAAAATCTCTTTTTATTTTTAAAATATGAAATGTATAAGTGTACATTATGTTGGTGTCCAATAAATAAATAAATAAATAAATAATACATAATGTATACAAGTATATATAATATATAAGTACATGTATATATTGTGATAATTTGTTTTGTGGGAGATCTGGTGTCCAAACTATGCCGAAGCCTGTATTTTGGCACACCAGGAATCCCCTTTACAGATTTGACAGATAAAATAATACAATACTGAGGTACGACTATATAATATAGACTTAAACAAAAACACTTTTTTTTTCCTAAGACCTCTAATCTTTAAGTTATTGTGCATGAGTGGGTATGTTCGTTAAATGCCTGCATGTGTGTGTGTTTCCTAACATAGTGTGTGATTTGTAAGTGCCTGTTCATGCGCGCACGCGCGCGCGCGTGTGTGTGTGTGTGTGTGTGTGCGTGTGTGTGTGTGTGCGTGTGTGTGTGTATTAGTGTTATCTGCATGTAAGTGTCTGTATGTGAATATGTTTTGTGTTGCGTATTGTATATGTGTGTGGTCAGATTTCAACCTGTGTATGATAGCATATTTATGTTGTGTGTATATAATATGTGGTATTGTATATTTCTACTATTAACTATATGTTCATTTTTTGTATTAATCTTTCAGTTTCTTTGTAATCCAGTGTAAGGAGCCATTTAGTTAATTTATTTTTGCATTGATACCTGTAATCATTTAATATTTTAAGTTTTTTATTTACTTTATTGTATAAGAAACAGCTGCGATATCCAAAGAATTTCTTTGCAAAAGATGTATTAACCCTAGGAATATCACAGACTGCGAAGTGTCTTCTAGTATTTGCTGTTTTATTTATCATCTCCGGTGTAATAGTCGAATGTATGCGCAATACTGTATATAAAACGTACAGCTGGCGTACCGTTAGTAGTCTGGCTTCCATGTGTAATTCATGGGTTGGAAAAAGTCGTGGCTTAAATTGACTTATTTTAATGATCATCCTTTGTGCCCTTTCAATTTCTATCATTTTACTTTTGTCTGTCCCTCCCCATGTAGTAATGCCGTAGGTAATAATTGACTGCCCAGTGCTTCATACAATAATTTAATTGTTTTGAAATCTGCTACATGCCGGATTTGTTTAAAGAAATAACTTAATTTTCTTATTCTTTGTGAGACGGAATGGATGTGTTTTTTGAATGACAGATTATTATCTATAATTATTCCTAAATATTTAATGTGGTCAGTTGCTTTAATACGAGTAGAAGGACAGTCACAGGCGTGGGATGAGAGGAGACATTTATGAGCAATTATTTTAGTAGACGGATTCATCTCGACTTTGTTTTGAATTGAGAAGGCAATGTACATTGTTTTTTCTTCATTTAGTGTTAGAGAATTTGATAGTAACCAGTCACATACTTTATTGAAACCTATTTGGGCCAGACGATAGACTTCAGTTCAGGAATCTGCGTAAAAGGTAAGGGTTGTATCATCTGCATAGGACATGATTTTACAGTTGTCTAGATTTAGGTTACAGAGTTCATTTATGTAGCACAAAAAGAGTGTAGGGCCTAGAATACTGCCTTGCGGCACGCCATATTCGACAGGTAAGTCATCACTGATATGCTCTCCTATTTTCACGTGCTGAGTTCTGTTAGTTAGGTAATCGGACATTAGAGAAAGTGGAACAGCTCTAATACCAAGATCAAATAGCTTTTGTATAATGTGGGAAATAGAAACTGTGTCGAAAGCTTTTTTTAGATCGAGGAAGATAGTTAGACATTTAAACTTATTGTCAATTTTATTTACCAAAAAGTTAGTGTAGTCCTGAACCGCATCATCAGCAGAGCGACCAGATCTAAAACCGTATTGATTTTTTGAAAACAGATTATATTTTTCTAGGTACTTTATTAATCTTACATTTATTAAACGTTCAAATATTTTTGAAAACGAGGTTAGAATGGCAATTGGTCTATAGTTATTGACAGATTTTCTATCTCCCGCCTTATGTATAGGAAGAACTCTTGCAGTTTTGAGTGCATTAGGAAAGATACCCGCATCAAAACAACGATTGATTAAATTTGTAAGTACCGGAGCTACTAACAAGGAAATATACTTGAGCGTATTTGCATTGATTGCGTCCCAACCAGGAGAAGAGTCTGATTTCAAATTCATAATTTCCTTAAAAACTTCTTCCCTATCGGTCGGTAGCAAAACAAATGAGTTTGACGGTGTGTTAGATACAGGTTTATAATAGTTATTTGACGTATTATTAACCGATAAGAGTTTGCCTATGTTTGTGAAGTATTTATTAATAGTATTAACGTCCTGATTAGTGTTTAGTAGTTCCAACGGTAAGTGTTTTGGAGAGTTAGTGTTTGTTATTGTTTTGATGGTAGACCACAGCTTCTTAGGATTATTTTTGCTTTCTAATAGTTTTTGTTTCTCGTACTGGTTTTTAAGGTTTTTAAGTAATCTATTACATAAGTTACGATATCTTTTATATGTGCATTTTAATACTTCATCATTTTGATTTGATTTTAATTTTTTATGCATTCTATCTCTCGTGCGGATACATCTTAACATATCGGATGTTATCCAAGGCTTTATTATTACCTTATTCCTAGGAATTAACGACCTAATTGAGCTATTCAATATTAGTGTTCTAATAATATCTAAGAGGTTGTTCATTGCTTTATTAAGATCAGATTCATTATATATAGGAGCAAAATCGACAGAGTTACATTCTAATTTAAGTTTTTCTCCGTCCACTCTAGTCATTATTCTATGTTTAAGTATTTTTAGTTTTGTTGTATTAGTCTTGAGCGAAAAAAATACTGCTTCATGATCAGTAATAGAAGTATGGAGGACAAATGTATATGCACTCAATTTAGTTTTTAGGATTACATGATCTAAACATGAGTTATTTCTGGTGGCAATGTTTATTGCAGGGAGTAGACCATGATAAGCTATAGTGTCTTTATAAGAAATGGAGTCAGAATTATTACTCAATAAGTCAATATTAATATCGCCTACGATTATAATATTTTTAAATGCTGAGACGGATTTTAACAAGCTGTGAAGCGAATTCAAAAAATTATCTATGTTATGAAAACTACGTGGCCTATACAGTGTGTCCGGTCACGACCTAGCGATAATTTAAGGTTACAAAATATACCTAATTTCATCGACAAAAACACCCATATATGGGGGTCTACCCCCCCTCCTGTCGGAATGGCCGCCATTTAATTTTTTTTTATTCTTGTAGATACCTCTGCCGAAAGATGCCGATTTCTCTGGACAGAAAGGTCCTACAGATGTAAAAAAAATGTTATTTAAAAGGTAAAAATAACATCTATCAAATAAAAATAAACATTATGGAAAATTTTCCCTACAAAATATCTTAAAACATTTACAATGCTAATTTAAGTGAAAAAAATTGACTGTTTTTTTATTTTTCTTAACATATTTCAAAAACTAGCACATTGATACTAAATTTTTTATTACTTTCCTAATACTTAAGGATATTAATTACAAATTGACGTTAAAATTATTGTTCTTAATTGCATAACTCGAGAGTTAGGGCTGTTTGAATATGACCCTTTTGCGAGGATCATGAACGTAGTGACCTGTCTACAAAATAAAGGTGGACATTTTGAAATTTTTTTAAATAAATAATAATTGTAATGGCATTAAAAGTTTTTTAAAAGTTATTGTGTATTTTTATTTAATCTAGTATCGAAAATTAATAGCGCTCTACATTCGTGATCCTCGCAAAAGGGTCATATTCAAACAGTCCTAACTCTCGAGTTACGCAATTAAGAACAATAATATTAACGTCAATTTGTAAGTAATATCCTTAAGTATTAGGAAAATAATAAAAAATGTAGTATCAATGTGCTAGTTTTTGAAATATGTTAAGAAAAATAAAAAAAACAGTAAATTTTTTCACTAAAATTAGCATTGTAAATGTTTTAAAATATTTTGTGGGGAAAATTTTCCATAATGTTTGTTTTTATTTGATAGATGCTATTTCTACCTTTTAAATAACATTTTTGTCGCATCTGTAGGACCTTTATGTCCAGAGAAATCGGCATTTTTCGGTAGAGGTATCTACAAGAATAAAAAAAAAATTTAAATGGCGGCCATTCCGACAGGAGGGGGGGTAGACCCCCATATATGGGTGTTTTTGTCGATGAAATTAGGTATATTTTGTAACCTTAAATTATTATTTATTTATTTATTTATTCTTTTTGTAATACCTATGAACAGGTTTTACATGGGCGGACTTAATGCCTAGTGGCATTCTCTACCAGTCAACCCAGGGTGATGGTGAGAAATTTGTGGCAGGTGGCAAGAATGAAAGATTCGAAAAATGCGATCTATTTAAACAAAGACTAAAATATATACATATAAATACAAGTAAATAAAATAAATATATTATTCATGATATATATAAAATTCTATAATACATATATATATAAAGTTATATTATTATAATAATATTATATATAACATAATATTATATATATACTTAAATACATACATACACACAGTATATACGCAATACATAAACACAGATACACAATGTTACTGATGTAGAATATCAGTAAAATGATTATAATTATAATAATTTGTTTATATGTGATATTATATTGATAGATATACAAAACGAAGAAATTTAAAATTATATAAATTATATTATTATTATCGCTAGCTCGTGACCGGACACACTGTATATTGCAATTAAAATTGTATCAGTATCTATTTTCACAGTTAAGCAGTTAGCATCCAAAATATTGGGTTCCTCAACGGTACAGTTAAAGTTAGTGCTGATATATATGACAATACCATCATTTTGATTGTAGTTGTCATTTGTTCTATAGGAGCTGAAACCATCAAGAATTGGCAAGTTAGATACCTGTGATAGCCAGCATTCTGAAAGTACAATTATATCATATGGAAGATTCATTCTGCTGAGAAGGACACTTATTTCATTAAAATTGCAATTTATACTTCGGATATTTTGTTGTAAAATTTTTAGGTATTGTGCTGGAGATTGTATATGTGTATGACATTCTTCTGGATCGCAGGATCTTACGGAGGCTAAATTGAAATGATCAATATCGTTAAATAACGTATTTGTGTTGTTAAATGTGTGGAGTGTGTATATCAAAGGTGACAGAAGTGGATTACATAGGGATGGCAGGATAGGTTGTTTCAGTTCCATATTAAGTTTATTTTTTATTGTGTTTTTATGTGACACTTTTTGTGAGAATAATATGTTACGTGTAATTAATTTTAGCCTTATCAGATTTACATTCTTATGAAATGTTTTTATATATGCAATTTTGCATAGATTTACAGTATAAAATAGTAAATAAGATAATGAAATGACATATAGGGCAACACCAACAACAGTAGGATTATCAAAATTATAGAAAGAATATATGTTGTCAATGATAAATAACTTTGTATTGTAAGTGTATGGGTATGAGGTATATCATAGAAAAAAAGTACGAATAGTTCTGCTTTATTTTTATATTTTTAGGTTTAAGGTAGTAATTTTTCCACAGCAGTGTTTGCTTCTGTGTGAAAATGAAATTATTTCCAAAATTATGCACAAAAACTATAGCGATTATTTTCATAGTTAAATAAAGTATTGAGAAAGTATAGATTACATATAATGGACTATGGTTATTGTGCATATAATAATAGTATTTAATTGGAGTAGTACTATTTAATTTATGTTGTGCAATATTTTTCTGGTTGTCATGTAGTAGAAGTGTTTTACATGATAAAAGGCACATTTTATATAAAGTAAAGGCAGAAATACATAAGACAATATAGTTCATATGCTTCCAAAGATAGTATATAAGAAACAAAACAATAATACATTTCTGTTGGAATACTACATTTTTAAAAATGGTGTATAATTTGAAGATTACTTTAATTAAATATAGCATGCACAGTAAAATCTTAACAAAACATACTAAGCCACCATTTTTGGTTTGGACATAAAAGTATTTGATTAAAAAATAGGTATATTTTAGATGTGTTTTAACAATAACAGTTGCAAATTTTGTTCTAAACATAATAAGTATGGTTATAAAAAATAAAACATTAAACAAGTAGCAGAAAACCTCTAGTCATTGTGGGGTGAGTTTTACTATATCTTCTTCACACATAATGAGGATTGGTGACGTTCCATCTTTTTGCCGTATGTAAACCTTACCATATGACGTCCAACAGCCAGAATAGTTATGTTTTTTAACACATTCTCTTGCTAAGAAAAAAAGACGTTTACTGCGGGCAGTAAGAGAATCAGATAGGTATACTGGTTTAAGTTGACCTTGAATCTTGAGATGTGAGGTGTTGAGTTTTACTTTACTTTCCTTGTTAAACAATTTAGAGGATTTAATTATAGTTTCTTTCAGCAAACTTGATGTAAATTCAATTATTATATGGCCAGTTTTTGTAGCATTTTTCTTATATCTATATATATTACTTATATCGTTGCCCTGTACACGTACATTGAGAGCAGCACCTATATTTTCAACGTAACTAATCAACGTAGATTTATTCTCTAATTCAGATTCAGGTACGTTTCTCAATTCTAAACAAGAGGCTTTTGCGTTACGTTCTAGAAGTTCAACTTTTTGTTCTAATGAAGTAATTTGAGATTTCATATTTGTATTCTCAGCTTTCGTAAGCTGTAACTGAGATATGACGTCGTCGTATTTTTCGGTCATAGATTGCAAGGTTTGCTTTATATCAGTATTTTGTTGCGACAATTTCTTCATTTCATCAACAAATTTAAGCGATTGCAATGTTTGTTGTTGTTGGAGTGTGGCTAACAAGTCCTTAATCTCAGGGAGAATGGAGTCATCATGCTTACGTTTATACCGGCGAGTAACATTTGATATATTTTCATTATCTGGTTCTGAATCCATACATTCCGACAAAGTATCTGAGTCACGTACTATTAGGTTCGGTGTGACTAATGTTTTGCTTGTTGATAATGGGGGGCTCTTTTGAGAATACATTTTATAATATCTAATTGTTATTTGAAATATAGGCCTATATTTCCGATCGGCGCTTGCGCAGGTAGTAGATAAGGACGAGTTTATAATGACGTGAAGCCGTGAAAAATGCAGCTATCACTCTCAGTTTTATTAATCTCTTTGCAGATAGATAATATATTTGTCTCTTTCTGGTATGTTTCTATCACTTAGATATGCAGGTGGTAGGTATGACGGCGTCGCCGCGTCGTTGTCTTGCTTGCACTTATTCGGATCACTCGCGCACACTAATGAAATAGCGATTACTTATTTTAGTAGAACAACAAACACAATACACGTCTTAACTCCACGACAGTTGCGGGGGGAATCTAGAAGGATTTGTTATAATGTCATATAAATAGTAATGGAATAGTTTAAAACATAATGGCGTCCTTGTCTAACGTATGAAATAAAAACAATCCAATGACAAAATAAAAAGAGAGGACAGGCCCTAATTTGCGTATACATTTTTTCATTATACATGTATTGTGCAAATATGACCCGAAATACCAAAAATATATCTGTCTTCTTCTTACACGTTACAATATGGATTTGTAGAAAAAGTACAATACATATAGCATATTTCAATTTTCTAGTAACATTTTAATAAAGTCTATGCAAGCCCCGCCTTGAAGCGCTTTTCGGTTCGGACGACATTTTATGAAACGAACATACTAAGTAGTTCGGCTGTCATCTAACGCGTTGTTCGAAGTTTATTTTTGATTTTAATAGTGAATTTGTGTATTTTGCTACTTTTTATTGTGTATCTAAAGTGAACTAAGTAAAACCTAACATGGCAAAGTGTTGCATCAGAGGGTGCAATTCAAACTTTCGAAAAAATTACGAAGGATTATCATTCTTCAGGTTAGTTGTAATTTTCATGTGTATTTTGGGTTTATTAAGATTATGTGTCTACATTAGGAATTCTGGACTGCGTTTTCCGCTATTATCTATAATTTCTGATAACTAATTTCAACATAAATAGATCAAGTAAATATTTGAAATGGTTACAAACACACCTAGCGTTGTACCGTACTTTTCGAGTTATCGATATTATATGCAACATTTATTTACATTAGTGATTAAATACTGTTTACCAAAATGTCGCTTTGCCAATGTATCGAAATTCAGAGCCATTGTCATATGTTTCTGGAAATAATATTTAAACATAATATTGCACATTATTATTACGAGTAGATAATAGCACAAACTATTAAAATATTATTAATACTGCTCCTACTGAACTGAAGCCTCTTCCAATAATGGAAGTGTTTGCCCATAATCACCAAGCTGGGCAGGCAGGATTGTGATTGTAGTAAATGGTAGTTGTTACATAGAGGACGCTTCTGGCTGTTCTCCATTATATTCCCTTATTTGCCTCTTATGACACCTGGGGCAAAAAGAGGGATGGCGACAATTGTATTTTGTTCTGCTGTCACCACACAGCTGATAAGGATATAATTTTATATTTTTAAGCAGTGATCTAAAATACATGTGAACTTATTTTATCATGGATTTATAACATTAATTTATCGGTGCATGTATTTTTTTTAGATTTCCGAAGAATGAAGGACTTAAAAAATTATGGACTGATGATATAGGAGGACCTGCAGGAGTAATATGAATATGCTCCAAGGATTAAGAAAAAAAACTGCGAATAGGACGTTGGATGTTGTTAGGCTAAAGGATGATGTGGTTCCCACTCTTTTTCAGTAAGTATACCTACATTTTTTATAATGTAGTAAAATGAATGCTTGTCTAGGCTCTTTGTTGTCTATACTTTTAAATGTTAATGTAGGTTATTATTCTTTTAGTTTATTTTACACATAATTATACTAAATTGTTGTCATATAAACTTTTGATTTCCATGTTTTATTGTGATAACTATACATTGCATATTCAGTGATAATCTAGCACAGTAATAACTTAGTAAGTAAGTAATAATATATGTTTTCTTGCAGCGTATATGCCCATTGACATCAATAAACTTAATCTGATTTACATGGATCAACTGCCAACGACACCAACAAATATGGATGTAGACTTAACAGTTAATATAGGAGTCAGTACCATGGTGAGTATTTTCATCATATCATATAAAAAGAAATCAACTCTCTGATGTATTAATGTACAAAAAAATGATTTCAAATTAAAAATGCTGTTACAACAATTATTTATACAAAAAATCTTTATCAGTTTAAAGCATTTTTATATCTCGTATGTATATGGAATAATCGCCTGGCCACACTTAATGATTATACTCTATATATAATTGTATATGGATATCCTAGTTAATACTTAATATATTGTAAATTACTTTCCAGGTTTTAGCAGCTAAATCTGAAGATAAAATTAAAAAATTAGGCAGACAAGTACAAGAACAGCGTGAGAAAATAAAGATGCTGAAGCAGAAAGTATCGACATATCAAATCAAAATTGACGAGTTGGGGAAACAAAATTTAATTTATAAAAATGAACCTGATAGGTATTATATGTACCTAATGGTGCCAGAAATACAGGCTTTGATCCTAGTTCAAGCATCAGACAGTTTTAAATACATGCAATTAAAATGTAACAACTAAAACTGTAACACTGTCAATAAACGATTATTTCATTTCATTTCATTTCAATGGTAACATTTTCAATAGCGTCAACAGCAAACATGAGAGTTCGTATGAATTACTTTTAATTAAATCAGTAATTATGACTTCTTTATTATCTTTTGTTCTACGATAGTTTTAAATTTTTTTAGATGAACAGCAAATGACGGCACCGTCCACCGTCTTTCGCAGTTCAAGCCTCGGAAGAAAAGGGTCCAAAGTGACTACGAGAAATACCTTAGGTTTATCTTTATAAATTAAAAAAATTATATTGTTTGCGCTTGCTACCAACATTACTCGGGACGAAGGAGGTGAGGCGGGGGCTCCAGCCCTTTGCCCGCGCCTATGAACGCCTGCCAACCAGGGACTCCTCTCCTCACGCGTATCGCCATCAGACTTAATAGCATTCTAGACCAATTACTATAAGCTGTATCTTTGTAATATGGTAATTGTTTGCAATAAATATTGTGAAGTTTAACCTTCTTTCTCTCATGTACATGCGTGTACATATATTATATATATTTTATTTCGCAAGAACCTTGAAGTGTACCCAGGATCTTAGGAGACCTATATTTGCGTTTGACAATCACCTTTTCCCTCCTGAATTGTTGAATGCTGAAACACTATGTTGGAACATTAGGTTGGATCTTGCTATTTTGAATACATAACAAAACAAAATTCTTTGCGAGATTTAGCCAGAAGTAAGTGTAAAACATAATTATAACGATTAAAAAACTTCTATTTCGGACTACCACAGAAAATAATTTATATTAGGTATTTTTGTCTTAAAATATTATATCGATATGTAAAAATACAACACTATTTTTATGGGTGGAGCATGGGCGGAGTCGACGCCATTTTAGAGACCTATTTGGCTTCAGATCACGTGACCTTATGGCCTGTCCTCTCTTTTTATTTTGTCATTGAAACAATCCAACTCTATACGCAACAGTTTCGCTATACTGTCAAATTCATGACGTCAGACGTGTGCCATGTTCGCCATATTGTGTTTCTCTTTACTACAGTGTAAACTGTGACTTATTACTAAGGTACTAACTACTAAAACACACTTTGGCAAAGGAATGTAAGTCAGGTCAAAGTGGATATTAACAAAACCGCCATGTTTTGTAACGTATATAGGTATGCACGTTTTTTTTTCGTAGGTATGGCGGCTCCTATAATTCAATGCGTCAAATGAATAAAGTGCGTTGTCAAATTATTTGGCTTTGACAAATGTCAATTATTATCTGTAGGCTTAGTGAGAGTTTTACCTATTTATATTATTATTTATATATTTTATCTTTTGAAAAGAAATGATTTCTCGTAGCTCGTACGTATTATTATTATATGAAAACGAAAATCTACAATAGCGTCATCTCTGTTTATAGGTATGAACTACTTGAAAGAACTTTACACAGTACATCGACTCGGACTTTAGTTGTAGTCAAGAAAATCACAGATGTCGCGCAGCTCCTGATATTTAAAACGATTTAAACCAAATTTTCAACTCAAATATGTTTAAAATCGTATAGTTAGTATGAAATTTAATATTATAATCTAGCTAGATACGCGGGTCGCGGTGGCGCGTCAAGCCATGTTCAAGCTGACACAACTGGCGAGTAGCACCGCGGCTCCGTGCGTAGGGCTTCCATTACGTTCTTACATTACATTATTTATATCATAAATTATTCTTCTACGAAATTGACGTTATCACGTAAAACCATTGTCCGTAAACCGACTTTACAGACAACCAATTTTTTTTTAAATTATTTTCACTGCCGCCAAATCGGTAGCCAATAGCATAGCTGACTGGCATTTATACGTACGTAGCAAGCCCGTTATGTCACGTAAACTCACACTAAGCCCACTGATCATATAGTCGAATCACTTATTCACAGGACCAAATTAACAGAAACTAATGTAACTGTGTGAATTAATATTGCCTTAATATTATAATACACGCTGAATTTTTGAAGTGTGCGTGGATGGCCGAATTCGAAACTATGAAAAATAACGAAAAATGGTCAAAAGGAGTCTTGGGGCCGATTTTGTGATGTAAACTAAAACTGCATCATTAGATTTTGGAAAAAATAATATTTCTAGCCAGAAATCGAACCCGTTGAAATAAAAATCAGCCTGTATTATTACACCATTCGACAGTGTCGCTAACAAGGATATATGCCGCATTTTAGTTGGGAATTTTGGGATCAATTAAAACGTATCACAGTTATAAGAAATACTTTATTTTATAGGAATAATATCTACATCTTATAGCGTATGGTGTTACCTAACTTAAATATAGTAGCGGGCAACCCCGTATTAGTTGCCGCCCAACGTGAAAACAGTTCACTTTACAACCACTCCAATATCATAGCAATAAACTTATACTTTCGCCTAAATTTAGCACTTGAAAACTAGACCAAATTAACCATTTTATTCATTGAGCGCTACAAAAATTGAAGAAGAGAACACCACGGACATAACAAAAATACATCAATTCAAACAGAGTTATCTCAAACTCAAACAGAGTAACTCAAATTATTCTTTTCACATTTTTTAATATTTACGTGATTCAAGTTGTTTGTCATTATTATATCTATCATGTTAACCATAGCACTAAGTTGATTTTGTAATCACTCCTGTAACCATACTTACTAACAGCAATGATCTTATATTAAAAGAGGTAGATAGGTTATACGCGCACCACAAGTGGTACGCCAAAACTGGGCTAATTAGCACGGTTGAACTCAGTCGTCGCATCGCATGGCCGTCGCGCTAACGTCGCGTCATTGACAACGGCGTTGAAAGTAATTTGTGTTTTGTTTTTGCACTGAAAATGCCATCGTGTGTGATGAGATTCCGCACAAACTACACAAACAAGGTTTCCAAAAGTCAAGGAATCGCATTTCATATGTAAGCATTAGTATTTCCTTAATTTAATTCGTGTTTTTTACGAATTCAACAAGTAAAAATCGAGAGGGATAAAAATACACAAATGAGTGAGTTTGAAAGAGAGGTGATATTGTTCCCGATCAAAGAATATAAAATAAACAGGTTTCTTCAGGGTATCGTCAGTTGAATCAAATAGTGTGCATATTTTTCGTTTTAGGGAAGAGTAAATTAACTATGTCATTATTAATTATTATAAGTTACAATTATTTGATTTGTGGCGTAACGAGGTGGTATTTACGTACGTATATAATTGTTTCTAGATTTCTATCAAATGATCTTAATTTATTATATGTATTTAAATTATTTTACATACAATGATATTATATATTAAAATGAGGCAGATAGGTTATAAGCGCGCGCGTTGTGAAACTCAAAAAGTTCCCAATTGGGAACTCTTGTGATTAGTCTGCGTCGAGTGCAATCACGAGCGTGGCGCATCGTAGGTTCATACGTCCTTACGAAAATAAATCAAAATGCCATCCTGTGTGTTTCGAAACTGCACCAATTATGACTCCAAGGTCAACAAAACACAATGAATCTCATACCACATTAAAATTTGAGTACACTAAGATACTTAGATTATTTAGTCTATTTCAATTATTTTTCTAAACAGTCTAATAACTCATGCAAAGACGCCATATTCAGATGAAGAAAGAGATAGCGATCTAGTTTTGACGCATAAGCGATAAAGAACGTAGCCTATATAGATTGACGCGAGCGACAAACACTAGCTGTCTTTTTCACTATTATGGTTTTAGTAATGCCATCCTTTTTACATAATTTGCCAATGTACTAGTGATTGGTGTAGGGAAACAAAAGATATACGTGTGTGTGTTGTAGCTCGGTCGGAACAGATTTTTCGGTCGATTTGTAAGGGCATAACGTATCTGTATTTAGTTAATCTTTGTTTACATATTATGATGTAAAAAATGTGACATCAACTAGATTTTGTTGGACATTGTACATTGTCTACTACTTAGTTGCAATTTACAATTAATAGAACGCATACTACTATTAGCCGCGCCATAAAAGAAACGAATCTAAAAAGGCGGAACCTATCATTCCCTCTCACTCGCACTTTTTTCTTGTCTTTAGTCACACAAGTCGGAACAGCACGCAAAAAAATTGTAATTGACATAGGTATTCATCTCTTTATAAATATATATAGCACAGGGCTTCAATTCAACGTTATTTAGTTTTTACTTTGATTCGCGATACTCTCAATCTGTCTGCCATCTTGACAGTTCCCTTTTTCTTCATTTCCTAGGTTATTACGAACTTATTTTAGACTGCACCGATACGGCCATACTGACAAGACACACGTCCTCGTGTGTGAATCGTACTAAATCGCGTCATATTTAACAAACGTTACATAAGCAAGGATCTCCAAGAACAATTACGAATTTGGAATAATTATCCTGAGCCACGTACCATAGTCGTTAACTTCAATTATCAAAAGTAATAACAAACATTCTCAATGATCTCGAGTAAGTCCTTCAATCTCCACGGCATTCAAAGCCAACCAGCAATCTCCGTTGCTACCATACACATATCATACCAGAGCAAAACACGCATCGCACTTCGATCGTAATTGCCACTGGCGCTACAAAGTTACTGACTCGAGTCCCATCTTATCTTATTCACCAGCAAAATCATTATTAATATCAACATCGACTGGTACATGACCTACAGGCATTCTCATGAACTTTCCTTTACTTTACTGCCAAAGGTTACAACAAAGCTTTTTGTTGCCCGAAATCCCGCAAAAATAGCATCAGTTCATTTTTTAGCATTACCACTGCTTCGCAATGTGTTCTCGTTATGGAGAAGAAGCAGCGCAAGAAACTCCATAACAACACTTTTTTTTGTTACGGAACTACCAAGTTATTATTTGCACGATTTTAAAGTCTTTAAGTTTCGCGTCGATTGTTTGGTATGTCGCGGCGTCGTCACCGAATCTAAGAATCTCGTCCGTTCCTCTCACTGATGACGTACCAAGATAAATTCCGTAAAAAGATAAATCCGCGCACGAGGACGAGCGCACGTCAGGATAGCCGTATCGGTGAGGCCATGTATCTCCAGTGAAGGTCCAGGGACGGACCTCTTTATTCTACAGCGCTTGCCTGATGCAGAGGCTGGCATATAAGAAATGTCATGTCATATTTAGATTAGGGAATTGTCAAGAATGTAGAACAGATTATTGATCACGTAGTGTTGAAGTACTTTGGAATATTGATGTGAATGTTAGGAGAACTGGAAATATATCATGGTGCAAAGTAAAAGGAATATCATTTCATAACCAATACCATAGAATACCTCTTTCTGCTACATATCATTGATTCTCATATATTCTTATGAATTACAAATTAGATCTAATACCTTTAAACGAGCAATTCTTGTGTATATATATATATATATAATTGGAATCTCGGAATCGGCTCCAACGATTTTCATGAAATTTAGTATATAGGGGGTTTCGGGGGCGATAAATCGATCTATTTAGGATTCATTTTTAGAAAATGTCGTTTTATCGGTGTTTTCAGGCAATGATAAACTTCTACAATATACTCTTCCTGACATCTATTAGCAAGTAGCAATACTAAAGCTACTTCAGTAAATGGCGTTGTTAAGCAACACTAAACCAAGCAAAGCTCGGTCATCCGGATATTGAGTACTTAAATGACAAGACTGCTTGGACATGAGTTTTTTTATATTAAACTAGATCTTACCCGCGGCTTCACCCGCGAGGTCAAAGGGAATTAACAATGAGTTTTTTGAACTACTTAATACTGGTAAACCGGACTTAACTGCATGCTATGATAAGATGCGTCATCCATTTCTGATATGCATGATGGCGCACATTCGGTATCAGTTTAAAAAAATACGACATAAAAACATACGGAACGCGTGGTTCGCGATACCGATTAGCTTGGTTGAGTTTTTAAATATTTTACTAATATTTATTTTCAAATAACAAAGATCTATTTAAAAAATATTACCTATCTAGCAACTCTGTTTTGCTGACGGTCCTAACCTGTCATTACAAGTACCGTCCGCCATGTTCGATTTATGTTATTTATTTTTCTTTGACTTTCCTAGCTTGAGAGAGAAAAAGAGATGGGAGTTATGAGTCATCTCTTTTTCTCTCGAAGACATGTAATTTGTTGCAAAACAACCTATTCGTTTAATGTGTGTGTGAGTCGTGCGGCGGTGACCCAGCGCGGCAGCGTGCCATATGTAAAATCGAATGTAATAAAGGTAAACTATCTGCCTCTTCTTTTCTAAGATCATTGACTAACAGCATCATCTTTATCGCGGCATCTTCTGCCAGCCCGCAATATGTTCTGTGCATTGCATGTTACCGAACACCGTATAGGTATTGACGTCACTATGACGTGCCACCGATCGCATCGCGAGCATTTAAAGTAATTTATAAAATTAGTGCACAATCAATTACCGCCGCGATCGCGTGCATTCAAATTGGATATCAACATTCAATCATTATCATCGATAGTTTAAGTTTTTATCAATAAACTGTTTTATCAGTTAACTAGCATTGTTCTTATGTTCCCAACCGGAACAAATATCAACTCCTCACAATCATTTTCCTGATATATCAACCTATATCTCAAAACAACAACAGTCACCACATCATATCAAAATACAATATATCTGTAGCGTCAAACCTAAAGAATTAACTACCAGTATCTCTTCCACCTTCAGTTGTACCCTGACACGCTTCGCGGCGGCACATTGTGGCTGCATGGTCAGCGAGTGTCCCCTTCGCTTCCAGTAGATGGCGCTACCGGTACACAGCTGTGGTCGCAGATAAGTTACTGACGCGAATAATTTATCAAAACCATCCTTGAAGCGTATAGTATGGTGTGTTAAAATTTGAGCTCAATCGGTGAAGAACTTTTCCGAGTTTTTGAAGCATACATAAACGACCTAACATTTTTAAATATTATCTATAATAATATAAATACTCGTCAAGCATACATAGCAAACACATGCAACGTTATCATTTGTAAACATACACAAACCATACTGATGCACACGGTCTCAACGTCAGTCAGTTTATGTTTTTTCATTAGAATGTATTAACTGATGTTTTTTTAGGGCCACCTTCTGCCTAAAGATTTTGTTACAAACATCACAGGAATATGGGGTTTAGGCGCAAAATGTCCTATTCGCGAAATGTCCGGCGGACGCAAAATGTCCTTTTCGCAGAATGTCCTATTCTCAAAATGTCCTATTCTCAGAATGTCCTTTTCTCAAAATGTCCTTGTCTCATAATGTCCTTTTCTCAAAATGTCCTATTCGCAAAATGTCCTATTTGTAAAATGTCTAATTTAATGTAGATGTTATGTGTTTGAAGTTATACTTCTTTAGGCGCGTTATGAAATAAATGGAAAAAATGATGAGAGTGAAATTTTTAGATTTGTAACACGGACGGTGACACAAAAACGACGGTCACGAAAAACGTCCCGCGCGTTTTTAAAAAATTATTTATTATTATATTTACTATATTGTTT
This sequence comes from Thymelicus lineola, assembly GCA_963932265.1. Lineage (NCBI taxonomy): Eukaryota > Metazoa > Arthropoda > Insecta > Lepidoptera > Hesperiidae > Thymelicus > Thymelicus lineola. The sequence continues at coordinate 6,748,891 of OZ010708.1, forward strand.
TGGGTTAGGCGCAAAATGTCCTATTCGCATAATGTAACATTGTGTGACAAGGGGTGGGAGGGGGTCCTAAGTTTCGTGACGTCAAATTTCAAAATTGAATAATAAAAAAAACAATATTCAAAAAAGAAATGAAAAAAATTAATGAAAAGTGGGAGTGGTCAAAAAGTCATGAAATTAATGTGACGTAATTTATGGATGGCCCCTAATTATAGTTGAATAGGACATTTTGCGAATAGGACATTTTGAGAAAAGGAAATTATGAGAAAAGGACATTTTGAGAAAAGGACATTCTGAGAATAGGACATTTTGCGAGCAAGACATTCTGCGAAAAGGACGATCGGACATTATGCGAATAGGACATTTTTGCGCTTAACCCGAATATGGCTTCTCATTAGAATGTATTAATTTATGATGTTGTAGGGACATTTCATGCCTAAACATTTTGTTACAAACATCACAGGAATATGGCTTTTCACTAGAATGTATTGTTTTATGAGATTGTAGGTTCCACTTCATCCTAAACATTTTGTTACAAACATCACAGGAATATGATTTCTCATTAGAATGTATTAATTTATGCTCTTGTAGGTTCCCCTTCAGCCTGAACATTTTGTTACAAACATCACAGAAATATGTCTTCTCATTAGAATGTATTAATTGATGTTTTCTTAGGGTCCCCTTCTGCCTAAACATTTTATTACAAACATCACAGGAATATGGCTTCTCATTAGAATGTATTAATTTATGATGTCGTACAGACCCCTGGTGCCTAAACATTTTGTTACAAACATCACAAGAATAGGGCTTCTCACTAGAATGTATTGTTTTATGATCTTGTAGGTGCCACTTCGTCCTAAACATTTTGTTACAAACATCACAAGAATATGGCTTCTCACCAGAATGTATTCTTTTATGCTCTTGTAGGGTCCACTTCATCCTAAACGTTTTGTTACAAACATCACAGGAATATGATTTCTCATTAGAATGTATTAATAGATGTTTTTTTAGGTTCCCCTTCGTCTGAAACAATTTGTTACAAACATCACAGGAATATGGCTTCTCACTAGAATGTATTGTTTTATGATCTTGTAGGTTCCACTTCGTCCTAAACATTTTGTTACAAACATCACAGGAATATGATTTCTCATTAGAATGTATTAATTGATGTTTTTTTAGGTGCCCCTTCGTCTGAAACAATTTGTTACAAACATCACAGGAATATGGTTTCTCATTAGAATGTATTAATTTATGAGATTGTAGGGTCCACTTCATCGTAAACATTTTGTTACAAACATCACAGGAATATGGCTTCTCATTAGAATGTATTAATTTATGAGATTGTAGGGCCCACTTCGTCGTAAACATTTTGTTACAAACATCACAGGAATATGGTTTCTCATTAGAATGTATTAATGTATGAGATTGTAGGGTCCACTTCGTCGTAAACATTTTGTTACAAACATCACAGGAATATGGCTTCTCATTAGAATGTATTAATTGATGTTTTTTTAGGTTCCTCTTCATCCTAAACAATTTGTTACAAACATCACAGGAATATGGTTTCTCATTAGAATGTATTAATTTATGAGATTGTAGGGTCCACTTCGCCGTAAACATTTTGTTACAAACATCACAGGAATATGATTTCTCATTAGAATGTATTAATTGATGTTTTCTTAGGGTCCCCTTAGACTTAAACAATTTGTTACAAACATCACAGGAATATGGCTTCTCACTAGAATGTATTGTTTTATGATCTTGTACGTTCCACTTCGTCCTAAACATTTTGTTACAAACATCACAGGAATATGATTTCTCATTAGAATGTATTAATTGATGTTTTCTTAGGGTCCCCTTAGACTTAAACAATTTGTTACAAACATAACAGGAATATGGTTTCTCATTAGAATGTATTAATTTATGCTTTTGTAGGTTCCCCTTCAGCCTGAACATTTTGTTACAAACATCACAGGAATATGGCTTCTCATTAGAATGTATTGTTTTATGATATTGTAGGGACCCCTTCTGCGTAAACAATTGGTTACAAACATTACAGGAATATGGTTTCTCTAAATGTGTCCGTAGATGACGAATAAGTTTATTCTTACGATCCGTTTTATATTCACACATATCGCAGTAAAAACGTTTCTTACTTGCAGCATGCGCTTTCAAATGTTCCAGCAACTGAATATCACTGTCAGTTTGATAAGGGCATATGTCACAACGTAACGTATCATCTGTGGAGGCTCCGTCAGCTTCCGGTGTCTGTTGTTTGTCAATTTTCACTTCATTTAGATACCGCGGTGTCTTCGTCACTTTCTTATCTTTTTGTGTAGGAAGGTCATTCAGAACATCTTCACCTATATAAAATAATATTGTGTTATTATAATAATAGCGATTGGTTGAGGTAAAGTTGATTGTATTATGATTATGCAGCATTGTTACAAAATATAAGTTACAGAGTTCTGAGGTAACAAACATAACAAAAATAAAACCGAACTTCGCTGGTTCTGGACCACCTGCTTTTGAAATCGCCACATTATGTACTAATGGCCTATACTAGCTATGTGCGCCACCCTGATAAACGCGGGCGCCGGCCTGCCACCGGCTGCACGGCGTGGATGTGCTTAATTTTTGAATAAAATCATAATTTATCTTGCTCACCATGCTATAAAGAACGCAAATTTGGCTATTTTGTATTTTATTTTATTTTATTCAGGATAAAAACAGCGTTAATTACTAAACAATTTACAATTACACTTACAATTACAATTTACAATTTACAATTTTTTTTTTACAATTACAATTTTCTTAACATATGCCAATTACAGTTATCCACATTTTACTTATAAAGTTAAGCTAAGTACGATTATAATGCGTAAAAAACGAAATGAAATTGAAACACATTGAGGTGTTAAGAATTGTACCACAAGATAACATTTACACACTTAAAAACAAAATGAATCACTATAAATGCAAAATATATCTATTGTATAGTTATAAAAGTATAAATAAATACATAATAATTATATTATTATAAGAAATGCATACAATTATAAATACTATGACATAGATAAAACATAGAAGTGTAATAAATAAATAAATAAAAGATATTCATTTATATATAGTAAGAGTTCATCATAATCTGCGTACTACCGAACAGGTTACTTACTAACCATGTAAATTCAATCAACAGGGGCTATGTTCAAAATGCATGCATGCATCTGTTTCTATAGTTACTTTAACTGTCTATGAAAGGATCAATGGTATTGATGTATTGAAAGTATTATTATAATTTGATACTATTTTAGCTATATAGTGTGGAATGATGAGGAATAATAAACACAGATATGTTTTTGATCCTAGTTCATTTTTAAACGACTTCAAAAAAAGGAGGAGGTTCTCAATTCAACTGTATTTTTTTTATGTTTGTTACCTCATAACTTTGGACTGGGTGAACCGATTTGGATGATTGTTTTTTTAATCGAAAGCTCGTGCTTGTCGTGTGGTCCCACATAAATCTGAACGAGATTTGACAATGGCATCCATGTCAAAATCATATAAGTCTTAAATTTGCATTAAGTATGTGAGCGATAAATGGACGAATAATTCAATATCGCGCTAACCGATTTCGATGATTCTTTTTTTAATTGAAAGCTGGTGCTTGTCGCATAGTCCTACATAAATTTGAGCGAGATCTGACAATATGTAGTATCCATGTCACAAGTACAATGTACTTCATTTGAAGTCGGTTAATTTTTTGTTAAAATGTTACATTATTAGGCATATGAAATTAAGTAGACTTCAGTAAATCCGGATAGTCAATACCAACACGTAAAATATCATATAAGAATCCCATCTTTTTTCATGCTCCCGTCTTTTTTCAAGCGTGAGAAGGTTATAGTGTCGACAGTCTTCAAGATATGCGGAGCTATTATGTTTAAAAAAGTTAATATGTGTAGTAAATTTACATTGAATTCTCTCAATATTATTTCTGTAAATTTAAAAAAATGGAGACCAAATCTGACATGCATGCTCAAGGATGGATCTTTCGTACGAAAAAAACTATTTTAAAACTTACTACTTCCTCAAATGGAGCACATGTGCGCATGACAAAACCAAGATTACGAAAAGATTTACTACAAATACTATTAATATGATCTCGCATGGTCATGCCAGCTTCAAAGGGAACACCAAGATTTCGTACTAGTTTGACCCTCTTAACTATAACAGAATATTATTAAGCTCATAGGGAAATATTATTGGATTAATTTTTCTAGTGAAAGACATGTACTGACATTTAGAAATACCCACATTTATGCCTTTTCCTATGTCAAAGCTACTTATATAATGAGGCCAGATCTCTTTGAATTGATTCTTCAATGTTTCGGCATAAAGTAACCGATGAAAGTTACTTATATATTTATGTATATGAAATATGCGTATCTTGTACAGATATGTGTGTAATATTCTTTATTACCTCTTATCGTTCAAACCACTGGACCAATTTATATAATTAAGATATCGTTAGATGCGTCTTGACAGCCCAAGAGTACTTATCTAAGAACATAAGCGAAAATAAACATAGACAGAAAACAAAGCGAACGGCGTTATTTATGAGTCGATCCAGTTCGTAAAGAAGAGCTTCACTAAGGTCCAAGCAACAGACATCGCCATAATCAATTATGGGGAAAATTAATGCCCGCACTAAGTAAATCTTAGTCTCAACAGGGCTTTAACGCTTCGACAGATTTCACCCACCTTTGTGTTCCACCTCAAGGAACTGTCAATATGAATGCCATCTTTGACGCTGGCACTGAAGGGGATTCTTGAAGCATCAAACATGACAGATGCAACGAGGTTAAGATCGACTTTAGCCAGCTGAAGGGGCTAGCCACGACAACGGCTTGAATGGCTTATATCATGAATTTACAAGGACAACGGCTTCGCTATATTATCATATAAGTAATTAATGAGTACAGCCAAACCCCATGGAGAAATAATAATAGTATTATAAAAATTGTATTCATTAGCAATTAAAATAAAATGCACTATGATATTATAAAATATAATAAAGTAAAAATAAAAAAACTTTCAGTAAAATATATGAAAAATTAATATTAGGTCCACCTATGAAACTGAAGATTTGTATGAAAATTTTAAAATGTAAAAATTTTGGTATTTTTTTATTTTAGCTAATCAGAGTATTGGCCCAAATGATCTTTTGCCATTTTGTTTATCCCTTTAAGACGGGATGGGAGGCGATGAAGTCAACGACAGCGTTTTGTACTGCCTCTCGGTGTTGAACATGCCATATTGTAAATGGCTAATTGTGAGATGTAATATATTTTAATTAAGATGCTTATGTAACCACAATTATTGCAAATAAACCTTCATTCATTCATTTGAGACTATAGTAAAATGCCACTTACCCACAAATAAAAACGAGTGTTGGTACTCCATGTAATCATTTGATGATTTCTTTACTTCGGGACTACATTCACTGATCAAACCACTACATTTAGTCTTAAGAAGATGTTGAACAGTTTCTTCATACAGTCTAGCTGAATACACTAAGTTCTTGTTGGATATAACTTCATTCACAATATCTTGATTGATAAAATCATCATTGTCAACGGTAACAACATCAACCTTAGTATCTTCCTCTAAGCTAAATGAACACTCACTGATATCGTCTCGGTTGATCATATCATTCTGCATTCCAATGCCAATGACATCAACATCTTCGTCTAAGTCAGATGAACACTCGCCGCGATCGTCTTGATTGATCGGATCATAACTGTTTATACTATCTACTTCAGTATCTTCATTTGACTTAGATGTAGAAGCATTAAAATCCTCTTCGTTGATCACACCATTTCCGTCATTTTCCTTCTTAACTTCATTTACAGTCATATCTATCATATCATCAGTTCTATCTTCGCTATTAACTTGGCTATGGTCAATGGCATAGTCTTCTTCAGATTTAATATTATTAATTTCTTCATACACATCAACTTCTTCGAGTGGCGTGTCCGTTCGTGCGTCCGTCTGTTTATTTATTTCCTCTAAATCTTCAGTATCAAAGCCAAAATTTTCTTCATTTTGATTATCTGCTGGATCAGAACAGAATGGATTATGGATCTGTAACTCAGATCGTATTAACTCTACAGTTATCTGAAACAACATATAAACCAGTAAATCTATTGAAATATTCAAAATTTTGTATTGAAAATTAAAAAGATTGGCAATAAAATGTTTTAATATTTCACATCTTTTTAAAAGAGCCTCACATTACAGGACTCCGATTTTTCCACAAAAGGAAGCTCACCCCAGCTTCCCTTCTTGTTGGGTTTTTAAACACAATACTCACTTGTCCGTGTCTCCTGACGACGTCCAGCAGCATCAAGTGCGCCCGCAAGCTCCTGCGCCTGAAGCGAGCGCAGTTCATCAGTCGGTCGGCGCACCCGGCGCACAGGTACCGGGGCAAGTGCTCTTCGTCTGCTGTCTGACAACAAATCACTTCACTGTTCACACTCCTGGTACACTAGTACACAATGGATGCCTCAATCATATACATTACATAATTATGTATATAATACTTCATGGTTGAGGCAACTTGCAACATACTACATGCTGTGAGAGATGTGTGTATTTAAAAATATTTTACCATGATTCCAGTTAATGTTTCATACGCCGCATTCAAGACCCTAAAAGATGTCATCGGGTAAATTTTGCAGTCTGTTGCAAAACATATTCTGCACACCTGGGGAATTATGAAATTATATTTTGAATAAATAAGTAACATTATAACCTAAAAAAATCGTAAAAGCAAATAGCACTGTAAAACTTCTTGAATTCGTTTTGTGGTGTGTGAGTACCAACTACCAACACATGGTACATGAGTTTAACTTTTGGCTTTTTGGGCAAACACAATAAGCCAAGGGTGTTAAATCATTTCTGATGGAGGCTGTCTATCACTTTAATAGCCTGGTAATGAACCGCAGAGGTTTGCATTAAAAACCTTATGATGACACAATAAAAGAATTGTACCACTTAGTTAAAACTTAGTAGCATCAGCGCAAAACAAGGAACAATAAATGTATATAATCTTACCTTCACATAGCACGGTGTCATTAAATCGTCATGTTCCAGATCATTCTGCAATTAAACAATGGTAACATGAGCAATGAACTAGCATAAATTTAAAGAATGAAAAAAAACCTGCCACCTATCAAAACAGTTATCTTGATATACCTTTATGAAATGGTGAGCTCTTTAATTTATAATAAAACCCTTATTGCATTATTCCATTTATTTTTTGACATTTCAAACAATGGCATCTCAAATCCACCATATTTGTTATTTTTAATTTCACTTATCTAAGAACACTTGAGCTGTCAAGACGTATCTAGTGATATCTTAATTATATAAATATGTCCAGCGGTTTCCAAGATATCAGGTAATAAAGAATATTACACACATTCATACAAGATACACACAAAAAACATAACCCTTTCTTCTCAGTCAGGTAAAAAACAAGAGTAGCATTAGAAATACTGAACATGTCAGAGTATGATAGGAGCTTCAGATATAAGAAAACGATACAAACTTTGAGTCTGTCGGGCACAGGGCTTGCCTGTAGCTGACGCTCCATTGTAGTCTCTAAGAAGTCCACTACGAGGAAATGCTTGGAGCATATAATGCTGCCCGGCTCGGGCTCCCAGTCCGTCTGCCCGAGTGCCTCCATCCATGCTGTACGTAGAGACAGCTCCTCGGGTACTCTACAGCATGAACAAACAGTTTAATACAGTTGCAGTATCAGAGCCATTTAATATGCAAGTCCAGCAATTCTTTGCTGGTCTCTTAATAACAACACTGTAAGTATGTGGGTTGGTGTGGCTTCAACCTATGGCCCACTACCGAGAATGGTTCTCTACTCTTGAGGCTTAAAGCTTCCTCTTAAAGAGGGGTTGATGGCTAACCCAATAGAATAAAACTGCTATTTTAACTTAAAAAATGGTACCGATGGCTTATTGAAGAAATTGCCTCCAAAGCACATTATTAAACTACATTAAAATATAAATTATAATGGCTTCGTTATTTACTTAAACTGACATTTTGAAAATGTCAACAATATAAGAATACCTGTGAAACGAAAATCCTGGAGATGAGTTTTGGCTGGAATCGTGGTCACAAGTAGGGAAGGAACAGCGCAAGTTGATATCCATATTATTAACTCACGTACATACATACATCAATAGCAAACGCAATAGTTATTATTTAATGTTCGATTTAAGGATTCGAATTGAAACAAATGAAATTTCGTACTGTAGATAGTTAGAAAGTCACTAACCCACATCCATAGATTAAAGTATATACTAACGCCAATGACAAAATAAAAAAGAGAGGACAGGCCTTAAGGTCACGTGATCTGAAGCCAAATAGTTCTCTAAAATGGCGTCGACTCCGCCCATGCTCCACCCATAAAAATAGTGTTGTGTTTTTTATATCGATATAATAGTTTAAGACAAAAAATACCTATAATTCATTATAATTTATTTTCAGTGGTAGTCCGAAATAGAAGTTTTTTAATTGTTATATGTTTCACACTTACTTCTGGCTAAATCTCGCAAAGAATTTTGTTTTGTTAAGTATTCAAAATAGCAAGATCCAACCTAATATTCCAACATAGTGTTTCAGCATTCAACAATTCAGGAGGGAAAAGGTGATTGTCAAACGCAAATATAGGTCTCCTAGGATCCTGGGTACACTTCAAGGTTCTTGCGAAATAAAATATATATGATACATGTAAACGCATGTACATGAGAGAAAGAAGGTTAAACTTCACAATATTTATTGCAAATAATTACAATATTACAAAGATACAGCTTATAGTAATTGGTCTAGAATGCTATTAAGTCTGATGAGGCGTGAAAGTAAGGTAAGGAGAGAAGAGTCCCTGGTTGGCAGGCGTTCACAGGCGCGGGCAAAGGGCTGGAGCCCCCGCCTCACCTCCTTCGTCCCGAGTGATGTTGGTAGCAAGCGCGAACAATATAATTTAATTTATGAAGATAAACCTAAGGTATTTCTCGTAGTCACTTTGGACCCTTTTCTTCAGAGGCTTGAATTGCGAAAGACGGTGGACGGTGCCGTCATTTGCTGTTCATCTAAAAAAAATTAAAACTATCGTAGAACAAAAGATAATAAAGAAGTCATAATTACTGATTTAATTAAAAGTAATTCATATGAACTCTCATGTTTGCTGTTGACGCTATTGAAAATGTCACCATTAGGTACATATAATACCTATCAGGTTCATTTTTATAAATTAAATTTTGTTTCCCCAACTCGTCAATTTTGATTTGATATGTCGATACTTTCTGCTTCAGCATCTTTATTTTCTTATGCTGTTCTTGTACTTGTCTACCTAATTTTTTAAGTTTATCTTCAGATTTAGCTGCTAAAACCTGGAAAGTAATTTACAATATATTAAGTATTAACTAGGATATCCATATACAATTATATATAGAGTATAATAATTAAGTGTGGCCAGGCGATTATTCCATATACATACGAGATATAAAAATGCTTTAAACTGATAAAGATTTTTTGTATAAATAATTGTTGTAACAGCATTTTTAATTTGAAATAATATTTTTGTACATTGATATATCAGAGAGTTGATTTCTTTTTATATGATATGATGAGAATACTCACCATGGTACTGACTCATATATTAACTGTTAAGTCTACATCCATATTTGTTGGTGTCGTTGGCAGTTGATCCATGTAAATCAGATTAAGTTTGTCGATGTCAATGGGCATATACGCTGCAAGAAAACATATATTATTACTTACTTATTATTACTGTGCTAGAGTATCACTGAATATGCAATGTATAGTTATCACATTATAACATGGAAATCAAAAATTTATATAACAACAATTTAGTATAATTATGTGAAAAATAAACTAAAAGAAAAATAACCTACTTTAACATTTAAAAGTCTAGACAACAAAGAGCCTAGACAAGCATTCATTTTACTACATTATAAAAAATGTAGGTATACTTACTGGAAAAAGAGTGGGAACCACATCATCCTTTAGGCAACATCCAACGTCCTATTGAATATATATATTTTTTTAATCCTTGGAGCATATTCTTATTACTCCTGCAGGTCCTCCTTTATCATCAGTCCATAATTTTTTAAGTCCTTCATTCTTCGGAAATCTAAAAAAAATACATGCACCGATAAAATAATGTTATAAATCCATGATAAAATAAGTTCACATGTATATTAGATCACTACTTAAAAATATAAAATTATATCCTTATCAGCTGTGTGGTGAAAGCAGAACAAAATACAATTGTCACCACACCATCCCTCTTTTTGCCCCAGGTGTCATAAGAGGCAAATAAGGGAATATAATGGAGAACAGGCAGAAGCGTCCTCTGTGTAACAACTACCATTTACTACAATCACAATCCTGCCTGCCCAGCTTGGTGATTATGGGCAAACACTTCCATTTTTGGAAGAGGCTTCAGTTCAGTAGTAGCAGTATTAATAATCTTTTAATATTTTTGTGCTATTATCTACTCGTAATAATAATGTGTAATATTATGTTTAAATATTATTTCCAGAAACATATGACAATGGCTCTGAATTTTGATACATTGGCAAAGCGACATTTTGGTAAAAACAGTATTTAATCACTAATGTAAATAAATGTTGCATATAATATCGATAACTCGAAAAGTACGGTACAACGCTAGGTGTGTTTGTAACAATTTCAAATATTTACTTGATCTATTTATGTTGAAACTAGTTATCAGAAATTATAGATAATAGCGAAAAACGCAGTCCAGAATTCCTAATATAGACACATAATCTTAATAAACCCAAAATACACATGAAAATTACAACTAACCTGAAGAATGATAATCCTTCGTAATTTTTTCGAAAGTTTGAATTGCACCCTCTGATGCAACACTTTGCCATGTTAGGTTTTACTTAGTTCACTTTAGATACACAATAAAAAGTAGCAAAATACACAAATTCACTATTAAACTCAAAAATAAACTTCGAACAACGCATTAGATGACAGCCGAACTACTTAGGATGTTCGTTTCAATAAATGGCGTCCGAACCGAAAAGCGCTTCAAGGCGGGGCTTGCATAGACTTTATTAAAATGTTACTAGAAAATTGAAATATGCTATATGTATTGTACTTTCTCTACAAGTCCATATTGTAACGTGTAAGAAGAAGACAGCTATATTTTTGGTATTTCGGGTCATATTTGCACAATACATGTATAATGAAAAAATATATACGCAAATTAGGGCCTGTCCTCTCTTTTTTATTTTGTCATTGACTAACGCCCACATCTATGCCCACCGTAATAACGTAGTGATTAAGTACTCTGTGATGCCCACAGGCCTCCCACAGGTGACAGATGACAGGTCCCACAGACAGAGTACGTTTTACAAAAATGAATAACCTAAGTCAGTGTTGCCAGTAAAAAAGTTTGATACCCTGCGTCAGTGTTATCAATTCCCCGCTTCTTTCATCGAAATGATTTTTTTTTCATAAAAAGATTGTTTTATACCACATTTGTCCACATTAGTCTAATGAGACTACTATAACTTTAAATACCATACGTTACACCTAACAAAATGATCTTTTACATCTACAGACTACATCCACACTACTCAAAACAAAGTAGGAACCACGTGCTTATTTCAGTTTTAGTGTAAGTACAAAAAAATTGTATATAAATCTTTAATGGCGTTTATTTTATTTGGAATAGTTTATTATTTTTGCCAAATTATCACACTAATCATATTTCGATTAGGTTCGAATTTTAGAAGAGACCCCGCTTTAGCTTTACCTTGTTTGGTGTGCATTAAAGCAGCAATGTAATATCAGCAGGAGACCTATTACCTATTAAAGTTGAAAAAGTATCCAGCTGTATACAGCTGGTAGGTACTGGAACCATCCGTCTTCAGGTACCTTTACGAAGTTATGTATCCAGTTAGATTAAGATATCCATGTCCAGTACCAACCAACATCATCCTACGACAATAGCATGGGCATATGAATATGAATAACTACGCTATGAACTAACGTAGCTGTTGTAGACCATAGAGTAACTTATACATAGGGGAATAGAGATATCAGTCGACTAAGTGACGCCTAACGCCATCTAACGCAAATTGACTGAACTAATGAAGAATCCTGCGCATTTTTGGGTTCTTTTTTATTTTGTTCCCTCCCCTCCTGATTAATCGATATAGGAGTTGTGTGAATCGGGGAGTTCATTAGACCGTATCCTATCCTATATTACTTCTCTTAAAGAATCTACGAAGTACAAACGCTTGCGCGATTCAGCCGACTGGTCAGCGCCATCTAACGGTATATAACCGAACTATTTAAAAGAAGAAATGCTTTGTATTAAGTGAAAAGACCCTGTTGTAGACAGAGCTGTGGACTGTGGAGTAAAGTTTGCTGAGTTCAATAAAATTTATCCTAGGCTACCGCAGCGCCCTCCCATTATTCAACGCGTTTTTACGGACACTTTTGATACACAGAGATGGCGCTCCTTACTCTCTATACTCTATGCGTCAAATCATTGATATAGGAATTCTAGAAGGATTTGTTATAATGTCATATAGATAGTTATGGAATAGTTTAAAACATAATGGCGTCCTTTAAATCTAACGTATGAAAAAAAACAATCCAACTCTATACGCAACAGTTTCGCTATACTGTCAAATTCATGACGTCAGACGTGTGCCATGTTCGCCATATTGTGTTTTTCTTTACTACAGTGTAAACTATGACTTATTACTAAGGTACTAACTACTAAAGCAGTGACTACTATAGCAATGATAGCCTAGTGGTTAGAACGTTGGTCTCCCGAACGCGGGGGCCCGGGTTCAAATCCGGGCACGCACCTCTAATTTTCAAATATTATGTGCGTATTACAAGTTAATTATCACTTGCTTCGGTGAAGGAAAACATCGTGAGGAAACCTGCACACCGGAGAGTTCTCTATAATGTTCTCAAAGGTGTGTGAAGACTGTGAAGTCTACCAATCCGCACTTGGCCAGCGTGGTAGACTATGGCCTGTACCCCTCACATTGTGAGAGGAGACCCCGAGCCCAGCAGTGGGACAATTATGGGTTGTTGTTTTTTCGGTTTATGGTCATCACTATATAATTTACACCCGAAACTGGTCACCCATGAAACGTCAATTTAGTCTCTAAGATTTGTGAACAGGTTATATTTTTCTTTACAAAAAGTAATGATATCCCACCAAAAACATAAATGTAAAAAAGGAGAGCCAAGTTCAATACAAAAATTATGCTTGGCTGTGGGCTTCGCAATTATGGGTTGTTGCTTTGCTTTGCTTTAACTACTAAAACCCACTTTGAAAAAGGAATGTCAGTCACGTTAAAGTGGATATTAACAAAACCGCCATGTTTTGTAACGTATATAAGTATGCACGTTTTTTTCGTAGGTATGGCGGCTCCTTTAACTCAATGCGTCAAATGAATAAAGTGCATTGTCAAATTATTTGGCTTTGACAAAATGTCAATTATTATCAGTAGGCTTAGTGAGAGTTTTACACATTGAGATACAGGAGCTGTCGTACCTACGAAAAAAACGTGCATACTTACGCAACAAAACATGGCGGTTTTGTTCCTACTAATTTCCAATTTGACGTGACTTTGACATTCCTTTGTCAAAGTGGGTTTTAGTAGTTAGTACCTTAGTACCTTGGTAATAAGTCACAATTTACACTGTAGTAAAGAGATAAAACAAAATGGCGAAAACGGCACAGGTCTGACGTCATGAAAAATTTGACAGTATAGCAAAACTGTTGCGTATAGAGTTGGATTGTTTTTATTTCATACGTTAGACAAGGACGCCACTATGTTTATTATTTCGTCTTTTAAACTATTCCATAACTAAGTAACTATATGACATTATAACAAGTCCTTATAATTCCTAAGTCAATGGTTTTACATGACATAACGGGCTCGCTAACGTAAATGCGAGTCAGCTATGCTAATTGGCTACCGATGCATTTCTTTTAAATTCTTTTCACTGCCGCCAAATCGGTAGCCAATAGCATAGCTGACTCGCATTTACGTAGCGAGTCCGTTATGTCACGTAAAACTCGCACTAAGCCCACTGATCATATAGTCGAATCACTTATTCACAGGACCAAATTAACAGAAACTAATTAATTAACTGTGTGAATTAATATTGCCTTAGTATTATAATACGCGCTGAATTTTTGAAGTGTGCGTGGATGGCCGAATTCGAAACTATGAAAAATAGCGAAAAATGGTCAAAAGGTGTCTTGGGGCCGATTTTGTGATGTAAACTAAAACTGCATCATTAGATTTTTGAAAAATTAATATTTCTAGCCAGAAATTGAACCCGTTGAAATAAAAAAAACTCAGCCTGTATTATTACACCATTCGACAGTGTCGCTAACAAAGATATATGCCGCATTTTAGTTGGGAATGTCGGGATCAATTAAAACGTATCACAGTTATAAGAAATACTTTATTTTATAGGAATAATATCTACATCTTATAGCGTATGGTGTTACCTAACTTAAATATAATAGCGGGCAACCCCGTATTAGTTGCCTTCCAACGTGAAAACAGTTCACTTTACAACCACTCCAATATCATAGCAGTAAACTTATACTTTCGCCTAAATTTAGCACTTCAAAACTAGACCAAATTAACCATTTTATTCATTGAGTGCTACAAAAATTGAAGAAGAGAACGCCACGGACATAACAAAAAGACATCAATTCAAACAGAGTTATCTCAAACTGAGTAACTCAAATTATTCTTTTCACATTTTTTTAATATTTATGTGATTCAAGTTGTTTGTCATTATTATATCTATCATATTAACCATAGCACTAAGTTGATTTTGTAATCACTCCTGTGACCATACTTACTAACAGCAATGATCTTATATTAAAAGAGGTAGATAGGTTATACGCGCACCACAAGTGGCACGCCAAAACGTGTGCGTGTGGATTGAGAGCTCTTTTTTAAAAGTTACTCATATTTTTTCAAAATCAAGGAGTAATTTAGGAAAAAATTGTGAAAACATCGTGGTGAAGATAAAAAATTTGTGAAACGTAAGTTAAGAATATTATGGTCGATTAACTGGAACACTCAATCCGCTAACTTAAGAAATTACTGTAATCTCATATCTCAAAATATACTTGATGTATGTTTAACATTTTTATGTGGAAAAATTGTGCAGAATTTGTGAAAGCTATTCACAATTTCTCAATTGATTTTAACGGTTTACTTGGATTTTATAAAGGTTTATTTGGAGCTCTCAATCCTCCTATGTGTGGATTGAGTGTTCCTAAATTTCTCCAACTTTGGCTGAATATTTGTTTATATTTTTACTCCTATTTTATGAGTATAATTAAGACTGAATTTGTGAAACAAAAACCCTGACTTAAAACACAATAATTAGAGAGTAAATGAAAAAAATACTTTCTTATCAACGTCCCGTCTGAGAGCTCCAAGTTTTAGCGTTTATTTGTTTAACCCAAGCTTTTATACAAACGTCAGATGCATCAGAAATTGTGAAAATGTTGTCACTAAAGTTTAACACGATTACATTTTTTGTGAACGCTTAATTGTAAGAATAATCAACATTATTATATTTTTCATACAAAAAATATATAGGGTGACCATGCATACGTAAAAGAAAGTAAAATGTACTTAAGCGATGAGCGTTTTTAGTAAGAACGTATAATTCAATGTACACCGAGTATTTTATGTTATTATAACTGAAAACATCGTGACGAAACTTGCGAGTTTTCCATAATGTTCTCAAAGTGTGTGAAGTCTACCAATTCACACTTGGCCAGCGTGGTAGACTATGGTCTGTTACTCTCCGCATTGTAAGAGGAGAACCGAGTCCAGCAGTGGGACAGTTATGGGTTGTGACTTTGACTTTTTCATATAACTTGATAATCTATACTAATATATAAAGAGGAAAGATTTGATTGTTTGCATTGAATAGGCTCCGAAACTACTGAACCGATTTGAAAAATTCTTACACTGTTGGAAAGCTACACTATCTCCGAGTAACATAGGCTATATTATATTTTCAAAAAAATTAGGGATCCTTAATAAAACTCCAATAATGTAACCCATGGTGTAAAAAATAAAGAAAACCGAAGCAAAGCGAGGGCGGTTACTCGTTTATTATAAACACAAAATTCAAAATGAATAGAGATCAGTATTCTTTATTTCTTCAGAACCCTAAAAACGCGTAGTTACGTAGGTTAAAAATGTGTCCAACAAATCTATGTCCACCCTACACTATTTCGTCGCTTGGAAATATAATATTGTGGATTATTCTTAAAATTAAGAGTTCACAAAAAATTTAATCGTGTTAAACTTTAGTGACAACATTTTCACAATTTCTGATGTATTCGCCCTTTGTATAAAAGCTTGGGTTAAACAAATAAACGCTAAAACTTGGAGCTCTCAGACGGGACATTGATAAGAAAGTATTTTTTTCATTTACTGTCTAAATATTATGTTTTAAGTCAGGGTTTTTGTTTCACAAATTCAGTCTTAATTATACTCGTAAAATAGGAGTAAAAATATAAATAAATATTCAGCCAAAGTTGGAGAAATTTAGGAACACTCAATCCACACATAGGAGGATTGAGAGCTCCAAATAAACCTTTATAAAATCCAAGTAAACCGTTAAAATCAATTGAGAAATTGTGAATAGCTTTCACAAATTCTGCACAATTTTTCCACATAAAAATGTTAAACATACATCAAGTATATTTTGAGATACGAGATTACAGTAATTTCTTAAGTTAGCAGATTGAGTGTTCCAGTTAATCGACCACAACTTTCTTAACATACGTTTCACAAATTTTTTATCTTCACCACGTTGTTTTCACAATTTTTTCCTAAATTTGTCCTGATTTTGGAAAAAATATGAGTAATTTTTAAAAAAGAGCCCTCAATCCACACGCACGCCGCCAAAACTGGGCTAATTAGCACAGTTGAACTCAGTCGTCGCATGACCGTCGCGCTAACGGCGCGTCATTGACAACGGCGTTGAAAGTAATTTGTGTTTTGTTTTTGCACTGAAAATGCCATCGTGTGTAAAAGTCAAGGAATCACATTTCATATGTAAGCATTAGTATTTCCTTAATTTAATTCGTATTTTTTACGAATTCAACAAATAAAGTAAAAATCGAGAGGGATAAAAATACACAAATGAGTGAGTTTGAAAGAGAGGTGATATTGTTCCCGGTCAAATAATATAAAATAAACAGATAGGTTTATTCAGGGTATCGTCAGTTGAATCAAATAGTGTGCATATTTTTCGTTTTAGGGAAGAGTAAATTAACTATGTCATTATTAATTATTATAAGTTACAATTATTTGATTTGTGGCGTAACGAGGTGGTATTTACGTACGTATATAATTGTTTCTAGATTTCTATCAAATGATCTTAATTTATTATACTCGTATGTATTTAAATTATTTTACATATTATGATGTAAAAAATGTGACATCAACTAGATTTTGTTGGACATTGTACATTGTCTACTACTTAGTTGCAATTTACAATTAATAGAACGCATACTACTATTAGCCGCGCCATAAAAGAAACGAATCTAAAAAGGCGGAACCTATCATTCCCTCTCACTCGCACTTTTTTCTTGTCTTTACTCACACAAGTCGGAACAGCACGCAAAAAAATTGTAATTGACATAGGTATTCATCTCTTTTTATATATACAATATCATTGATTCTCATATATTCTTATGAATTACAAATTAGATGAGTACTTAAATGACAAGACTGC
This sequence comes from Thymelicus lineola, assembly GCA_963932265.1. Classification (NCBI taxonomy): domain Eukaryota; kingdom Metazoa; phylum Arthropoda; class Insecta; order Lepidoptera; family Hesperiidae; genus Thymelicus; species Thymelicus lineola. The sequence goes on from OZ010708.1 coordinate 6,766,792, forward strand.
TTGGCCATGAGTTTTTTTTTATATTAAACTAGATCTCACCCGCGGCTTCACCCGCGAGGTCAAAGGGAATTAACAATGAATTTTTTGAACTACTTAATACTGGTAAAACGGACTTAACTGCATGCTATGATAAGATGCGTCATCCATTTCTGATATGCATGATGGCGCACATTCGGTATCAGTTTAAAAAAAATACGGCATAAAAACATACGGAACGCGTGGTTCGCGATACCGATTAGCTTGGTTGAGTTTTTAAATATTTTACTAATATTTATTTTCAAATAACAAAGATCTATTTAAAATATTAACTATCTAGCAACTCTGTTTTGCTGACGGTCCTAACCTGTCATTACAAGTACCATCCGCCATGTTCGATTTATGTTATTTATTTTTCTTTGACTTTCCTAGCTTGAGAGAGAAAAAGAGATGAAAGTTATGAGTCATCTCTTTTTCTCTCGAAGACATGTAATTTGTTGTAAAACAACCTATTCGTTTAATGTGTGTGTGAGTCGTGCGGCGGTGACCCAGCGCGGCAGCGTGCCATTTGTAAACATCGAATGTAATAAAGGTAAACTATCTGCCTCTTTTTTTCTAAGATCATTGACTAACAGCATCATCTTTATCGCGGCATCTTCTGCCGGCCCGGAATATGTTCTGTGCATTGCATGTTACCGAACACCGTATAGGTATTGACGTCACCATGACGTGCCACCGATCGCATCGCGAGCATTTAAAGTAATTTATAAAATTAGTGCACAATCAATTACCGCCGCGATCGGGTGCATTCAAATTGGATATCATCATTCAATCATTATCATCGATAGTTTAAGTTTTTATCAATAAACTGTTTTATCAGTTAACTAGCATTGTTCTTATGTTCCCAACCGGAACAAATATCAACTCTTCACAATCATTTTCCTGATATATCAATCTCAAAACAACAACAGTCACCACATCATATCAAAATACAATATATCTGTAGCGTCAAACCTAAATAACTAACTACCAGTATCTCTTCCACCTTCAGTTGTACCCTGACACGCTTCGCGGCGGCACATTGTGGCTGCATGGTCAGCGAGTGTCCCCTTCGCTTCCAGTAGATGACGCTACCGGTACACAGCTGTGGTCGCAGATAAGTTACTGACGCGAATAATTTATCAAAACCATCCTTGAAGCGTATAGTATGTTGTGTTAAAATTTGAGCTCAATCGGTGAAGAACTTTTCCGAGTTTTTGAAGCGTACATAAACAACCTAACATTTTTAAATATTATCTATAATAATATAAATACTCGTCAAGCATACATAGCAAACACATGCAACGTTATCATTTGTAAACATACACAAACCATACTAATGCACACGATCTCAACGTCAGTCAGACATATTTGAATATTATATTTGATAGTTAATTTCTATTGACAGGGACTTTAGAATGTATTTTTAATGATTTCTTATCAGAATGTATTAATTTATTTTGTTACAAACATCACATGAATATGGTTTCTAATTAGAATGTATTAATTTATGATCTTGTAGGGTCCCCTTCAGCCTAAACATTTTGTTACAAACATCACATGAATATGGTTTCTCATTAGAATGTATTGTTTTATGAGATTTTAGGTTCCACTTCAGCTTGAACATTTTGTTACAAACATCACAGGAATATGGTTTCTCATTAGAATGTATTAATTTATGATCTTGTAGGGTCCCCTTCAGCCTAAACATTTTGTTACAAACATCACATGAATATGGTTTCTCATTAGAATGTATTGTTTTATGATGATGTAGGGACCCCTTCGTCTGAAACAATTTGTTACAAACATCACAGGAATATGGTTTCTCATTAGAATGTATTAACTGATGTTTTTTAACGTGATAATTTAGGGTCCACTTAGTCTTAAACAATTTGTTACAAACATCACAGGAATATGATTTATCATTAGAATGTATTGTTTGATGTTTTTGTAGGTTGCCCTTCTGCCTAAACTTTTTGTTACAAATATCACAGGAATATGGCTTCTCATTAGAATGTATTAATTTATGATGTTGTAGGGACATTTTATGCCTAAACATTTTGTTACAAACATCACAGGAATATGGCTTCTCATTAGAATGTATTAATTTATGATCTAGTATAGACCCCTTGTGTCTAAACTTTTTGTTACAAACATCACAGGAATATGGCTTCTCATTGGAATGTATTAATTTATGATGTTGTAGGGACTTTTTATGCCTAAATATTTTGTTACAAACATCACAGGAATATGGTTTCTCATTAGAATGTATTAATTTATGCTCTTGTAGGTTCCCCTTCAGCCTGAACATTTTGTTACAAACATCACAGGAATATGGCTTCTCGTTAGAATGTATTGTTTTATGATGATGTAGGGACCCCTTCGTCTGAAACAATTTGTTACAAACATCACAGGAATATGGTTTCTCATTAGAATGTATTAACTGATGTTTTTTTAGGTTCCCCTTAGACTTAAACAATTTGTTACAAACATCACAGGAATATGGTTTCTCATTAGAATGTATTAATTTATGAGATTGTAAGGACCCTTTCTGCGTAAACAATTGATTACAAACATTACAGGAATATGGTTTCTCTAAATGTGTCCGTAGATGACGAATAAGTTTATTCTTACGATCCGTTTTATATTCACACATATCGCAGTAAAAACGTTTCTTACTTGCAGCATGCGCTTTCAAATGTTCCAGCAACTGAATATCACTGTCAGTTTGATAAGGACATATGTCACAACGAAACGTATCATCTGTGGAGGCTCCGTCAGCTTCCGGTGTCTGTTGTTTGTCAATGTTCACTTCATTTACATACCGCGGTGTCTTCGTCACTTTCTTATCTTTTTGTGTAGGAAGGTCATTCAGAACATCTTCACCTATATAAAATAATATTGTGTTATTATAATAATAGCGATTGGTTGAGGTAAAGTTGATTGTATTATGATTATGCAGCATTGTTACAAAATATAAGTTACAGAGTTCTGAGGTAACAAACATAACAAAAATACAACCGAACTTCGCTGGTTCTGGACCACCTGCTTTTGAAATCGCCACATTATGTACTAATGGCCTCTACTAGCTATGTGCGCCGCCCTGATAAACGCGGGCGCCGGCCTGCCACCGGCTGCACGGATGGGTGTGCTTAATTTTTGAATAAAATCATAATTTATCTTGCTCACCATGCTATATAGCACGCAAATTTGGCTATTTTGTATTTTATTTTATTTTATTCAGGATAAAAACAGCGTTAATTACTAAACAATTTACAATTTACTTAACATATGCCAATTACAGTTATCCACATTTTACTTATAAAGTTAAGCTAAGTACGATTATAATGCGCAAAAAACGAAATGAAATTGAAACACATTGAGGTGGTAAGAATTGTACCACAAGATAACATTTACACACTTAAAAACAAAAAGAATCACTATAAATGCAAAATATATCTATTGCATAGTTATAAAAGTATAAAGAAATACATAATAATTATATTATTATAAGAAATGCATACAATTATAAATACTATGACATAGATAAAACATAGAGGTGTAATAAATAAATAAATAAAAGATATTCATTTATATATAGTAAGAGTTCATCATAATCTGCGTACAACCGAACAGGTTACTTACTAACCATGTAAATTCAATCAACAGGAGCTATGTTAAAAATGCATGCATGCACTCTGTTTCTATAGTTACTTTAACTGTCTATGAAAGGATCAATGGTATTGATGTATTGAAGGTATTATTATAATTTGATACTATTTTTACTATATAGTGTGGAATGATGAGGAATAATAAACACAGATATGTTTTTGATCCTAGTTCATTTTTAACCGACTTCAAAAAAAGGAGGAGGTTCTCAATTCAACTGTATTTTTTTTTATGTTTGTTACCTCATAACTTTGGACTGGGTGAACCGATTTGTATGATTATTTTTTTATCGAAAGCTGGTGCTTATCGTGTGGTCCCACATAAATTTGAACGAGATTTGACAGTGGCATCCATGTCAAAATCATATAAGTCTTAAATTTGCATTAAGTATGTGAGCGATAAATGGACGAATAATTCAATATCGCGCCAACCGATTTCGATGATACTTTTTTTAATTGAAAGCTGGTGCTTGTCGCGTAGTCCCACATAAATTTGAGCGAGATCTGACAATAGTATCCATGTCACAAGTACAATGTACTTCATTTGAAGTCGGTTAATTTTTTGTTAAAATGTTACATTATTAGGCATATGAAAATAAGTAGACTTCAGTAAATCCGGATAGTCAGTACCAACACGTAAAATATCATATAAGAATCCCATCTTTTTCCATGCTCCCGTCTTTTTTCAAGCGTGAGAAGGTTATAGTGTCGACAGTCTTCAAGATATGCGGAGCTATTATGTTTAAAAAAGTTAATATGTGTAGTTAATTTACATTGAATTCTCTCAATATTATTTCTGTAAATTTAAAAAAATGGAGACCAAATCTGACATGCATGCTCAAGGATGGATCTTTCGTACGAAAAAAACTATTTTAAGACTTACTACTTTCTTAAATGGAGCACATGTGCGCATGACAAAACCAAGATTACGAAAAGATTTACTACAAATACTATTAATATGATCTCGCATGGTCTGCCAGCTTCAAAGGGAACACCAAGATTTCGTACTAGTTTGACCCTCTTAACTATAACAGAATATTATTAAGCTCATAGGGAAATATTATTGGATTAATTTTTCTAGTGAAAGACATTTACTGACATTTAGAAATACCCACATTTATGCCTTTTCCTATGTAAAAGCTACGTATATAATGAGGCCAGATCTCTTTTAATTGATTCTTCAATGTTTCGGCATAAAGTAACTGATGAAACTTACTTATATATTTATGTATATGAAATACGCATATCTTGTACAGATAATAATTGTAATATTCTTTATTACCTCTTATCGTTCAAACCACTGGACCAATTTATATAATTAAGATATCGTTAGATGCGTCTTGACAGCCCAGGAGCCCTTATCTAAGAACATAAGCGAAAATAAACATAGACAGAAAAAAAAGCGAACGGCGTTATTTATGAGTCGATCCAGTTCGTAAAGAAGAGCTTCACTAAGGTCCAAGCAACAGACATCGCCATAATCAATTATGGGGAAAATTAATGCCCGCACTAAGTAAATCTTAGTCTCAACAGGGCTTTAACGCTTCGACAGATTTCACCCACCTTTGTGTTCCACCTCAAGGAACTGTCAATATGAATGCCATCTTTGACGCTGGCACTGAAGGGGATTCTTGAAGCATCAAACATGACAGATGCAACGAGGTTAAGATCGACTTTAGCCAGCTGACGGGGGCTACCAACGACAACGGCTTGAATGGCTTATATCATGAATTTACAAGGACAACGGCTACGCTATATTATCATATAAGTAATTAATGAGTACAGCCGAACCCCATGGAAAATAATAGTAGGATAATAATAGTATTATAAAAATTGTATTCATTAGCAATTAAAATAAAATGCACTATGATATTATAAAATATAATAAAGTAAAACTAAAATAAAACTAAAATAAACTATCAGTAAAATATATGAAAAATTAATATTAGGTCTTTACCTATGAAACTGAAGATTTGTATGAAAATTTTAAAATGTAAAAATTTTGGTATTTTTTTATTTTAGCTAATCAGAGTATTGGCCCAAATGATCTTTTGCCATTTTGTTTATCCCTTTAAGACGGGACGGGAGGCGATGAAATCAACGACAGCGTTTTGTACTGCCTCTCGGTGTTGAACATGCCATATTGTAAATGGCTAATTGTGAGATGTAATATATTTTAATTATGATGCTTATGTAACCACAATTATTGCAAATAAACCTTCATTCATTCATTTGAGACTATAGTAAAATGCCACTTACCCACAAATAAAAACGAGTGTTGGTACTCCATGTAATCATTTGATGATTTCTTTACTTCGGGACTATATTCACTGATCAAATCACTACATTTAGTCTTAAGAAGATGTTGAACAGTTTCTTCATACAGTCTAGCTGAATACACTAAGTTCTTGTTGGATATAACTTCATTCACAATATCTTGATTGAGAAAATCATCATTGTCAACGGTAACAACATCAACCTTAGTATCTTCCTCTAAGCTAAATGAACACTCACTGATATCGTCTCGGTTGATCATATCATTCTGCGTTCCAATGCCAATGACATCAACATCTTCGTCTAAGTCAGATGAACACTCGCCGCGATCGTCTTGATTGATCGGATCATAACTATTTATATCATCTACTTCAGTATCTTCATTTGACTTAGATGTAGAAGCATTAAAATCCTCTTCGTTACTCACACCATTTCCGTCATTTTCCTTCTTAACTTCATTCACAGTCATATCTATCATATCATCAGTTCTATCTTCGCTATTAACTTGGCTATGGTCAATGGCATAGTCTTCTTCAGATTTAATATTATTAATTTCTTCATACACATCAACTTCTTCGAGTGGCGTGTCCGTTCGTGCGTCCGTCTGTTTATTTATTTCCTCTAAATCTTCAGTATCAAAGCCAAAATTTTCTTCATTTAGATTGTCTGCTGGATCAGAACTGAATGGATTATGGATCTGTAACTCAGATCGTATTAACTCTACAGTTATCTGAAACAACATATAAACCAGTAAATCTATTGAAATATCAATATTTTGTATTGAAAATTCAAAAGATTGGCAATAAAATGTTTTAATATTTCACATCTTTTTAAAAGAGCCTCACATTACAGGACTCAGATTTTTCCACACAAGGAAGCTCGCCCCAGCTTCCCTTCTTGTTGGGTTTTTAAACACAACACTCACTTGTCCGTGTCTCCTGACGACGTCCAGCAGCATCAAGTGCGCCCGCAAGCTCCTGCGCCTGAAGCGAGCGCAGTTCATCAGTCGGTCGGCGCACCCGGCGCACAGGTACCGGGGCAAGTGCTCTTCGTCTGCTGTCTGACAACAAATCACTTCATTGTTCACACTCCTGGTTGACTAGTACACAAAGGATGCCTCAATCATATACATTACAAAATTATGTATATAATACTTCATGGTTGAGGCAACTTGTAACATACTACATGCTGTGAGAGATGTGTGTATTTAAAAATATTTTACCATGATTCCAGTTAATGTTTCATACGCCGCATTCAAGACCCTAAAAGATGTCATCGGGTAAATTTTGCAGTCCGTGGCAAAACATATTCTGCACACCTGGGGAATTATGAAATTATATTTTGAATAAATAAGTAACATTATAACCTAAAAAAATCGTAAAAGCAAATAGCACTGTAAAACTTCTTGAATTCGTTTTGTGGTGTGTGTGTACCAACTACCAACACATGGTACATGAGTTTAACTCTTGGCTTTTTGGGCAAACACAATAAGCCAATGGTGTTAAATCATTTCTGATGGAGGCTGTCTATCACTTTAATATCCTGGTAATGAACCGCAGAGGTTTGCATTAAGAACCTTATGATGACACAATAAAAGAATTGTACCACTTAGTTAAAACTTAGTAGCATCAGCGCAAAACAAGGAACAATAAATGTATAAAATCTTACCTTCACATAGCACGGTGTCATTAAATCGTCATGTTCCAGATCATTCTGCAATTAAACAATGGTAACATGAGCAATGAACTAGCATAAATTTAAAGAATGAAAAAAAACCTGCCACCTATCAAAACAGTTATCTTGATATACCTTTATGAAATGGTGAGCTCTTTAATTTATAATAATACCCTTATTGCATTATTCCATTTATTTTTTGACATTTCAAACAATGGCATCTCCAATCCGCCATATTTGTTATCTCAAAATTATCTAAGAACGCATTAATGACAGCTGCCATTTATTAATATGAACCAACCTTGTAGGTACGTCTTTGAGCAAAATGGAATAATTATTTAATTGACATGAATAGTTGGATACTTCGAACAAAGGATTTTGGCAAAATTTGTTAAAAATCCCTGTTCGTATTGTATCATATTCGTATTGACGTTATTTATAAATCATATTAAACGTAATAATCTAGTAAAAATCCCATCACATCATAATTTATGCAAAATTGAATAAAAAAATAAGGCGTCGAATCAATGTTATATGAAGATGACAAAATCTACACTGACGTTAAGTGATGTGACGGCATGAAAACACTTATAAAACCATAATAATCGATACATTGCTATAATCGAAACTTAAAATAAAAATGATTTTATTTTATTTCTTTCTTTGTGTTTAACAATTAAACAATTTAATTTCTTCTCTTCTATAAGAACATGACCAAAAGTGTTTATTACGATAATCTCTAACCGCAGCCATTTGAACTGATTAAAATACTGTTAGAATATTCATTATTCAACCGAAACCCAAATTTCATACGCTGGATGCGGTGCGGACGAATTAACAGTGAGTTTTTTAGGAAAAAAATATTTTATTATAGTCGTAAATACATAATTATTGAGCGTATAGGTATGGTAAAGTAACTTAAGTAGCTTGTAATAAAGAAAATTTAATATACACTAATGTAGCGTCCCTGTTTGGTACGCCAATTGTAATAAGGTAATTGTCAAGGCTGGCTGAAGGGGCCAGTCCTAAGGAAAAAAAACCGATGCCAAGGACATGCAAATAAAAATAAAGTAGGGCTCCGAGCTTACCGTGCGGGCCGGTGTTATGGGCGGTATGACCAGATATTTAAAGAAATACAAACAAAAGTAAAACAAATCGGGCGCCACTGGTCATAGGGCTTACCTGGTAGGGCTCGGGCGATAAATAGCCAACGGATATCAGGACTTTTAATCTCAAGGCAGGTTTTTGTCTTATTTAAGTGTGCTGAGTTGAGAGGCCAATAAAAGAAAGAATGGTGAACAATACAGTTTATTCAGGTACACCAGGAAATAGAACAGCATCAAGTTACAAAGTTAGCCAAGTAAAACTAAATGGATGTACCTCGTTAGAATTTTGTGACTCGCTTAGTATTACCACTAAATTAAAGTTAAACTAAAGGTAACTTACAGGATATCTTCTTAACGGAGGTCGACCATCTATGAACACATACCGTCAGCCTCAAGATCACTGTAGTCAGCTCAGATGTACTCCCAGGCACAAAGTCAAAGTTCACCCGGAGAAGGGTTTAATAATGGAAAAAACTGGAGGCATTTTTAAAGAAATAAAAAAAACATCCAATGTAAATTGGAATCACTATGGAAAACTCTTACGGAAACATCACTGAGCCACTGGAAAGCTCTTACTAAGGAAACCACTGAAAGTGTTAATATCACTGAAATAATAAGGAAAGTGATACCGGAAAGCACTCTCTAAAACATTACTGAAACTAGTACCGAAAAGTACTATATACCGAAAGGTATAACCGAAAAGTATTCACTCACTAAAAGTATTTATAATACTTAAATAATAAGTACCGAAAATATTTCCAGAATAATACTGAAAGTATTCTTAAAATAGTACTGAAAGTCCTACTGAAACTATTACCAAAATAGCACTGAAAGCTGAAACAATTAAAATAACCTTTATTAGTAGATTGTCGAAATTAACCAAATTTTATTTTGAAAAATATAAGTTTTATTAAACTCACCGCGATTATCGCGCTTTCAGTTTGGAAATTAAAGATAGCAGCGTCCCGCCAAGCCGCGTAGAAGAAAGCCTAAAGAAAATTTAAAAGTTTTTAAGAAAATATGCATGACGCAATCCATACGAAATGGCGTGTTCTCAAAATATTAAACACTTACCGAAAATAAAGCATTATTGCGGGGTTTTAATATTCAATAAATGTTACAGAACCCATCAGGGTATTCTGTTTGAATTTCCAGGCCAGATGGCCTTGGATATATAAATAAACAAAATCGATCACAATTTTTGATCTGCCATGGTGATGGCGAAAGACGAAAAGCCAGTTGTCAACATTGACGTTTCAGACGGAAGATTTCCGGAGTCTACGGCTGCGTTCAAGAATGCGCTAACAGAAATGGATCCATAGATGCCACTTACAATAACGTAGTGCCCTATGTATTTATATTTAAAATAAAAGAAAACTAAGTAAAATTAATTGTTTTATTCAAATACACCACTTTCGAATATATTAAATTATTTGAAATTAATTTGTATTATTATTTTATTAAATTTTAATCCATCCAATTTAGATACTCCTAACCACAGACAAATGAAATGAATTATTAATCTGTGATATAGATACACAGATCAACAAAATATTACTTTAAATGCAACATTGGCCACAGATAGCAAATAAATCACTGCTCCATGGGCAATGTTATCTGAAATAAACTAATTCACGAATTAAATTTAGTAACGGGCTAAGCATTGCCAATTAGCACGTTACATTTTCCCCCTTCTAGGAAAAAGAAAATTTTTGAACTGAAGGTTCTAAAATTTTCGCTTAAAATTACCTACTACTAAGAAGCAAATTTAGAAGACATACCATTGTTCACCAAAATAAAAGTAAACAAAACTACCAAAAGGAATGAAATATTCAAAAGAATAGGACAACATGCTGCAAGAATAAATACTGAAGATCTGTATAATAGCTCGCATGTATCCTAAACAAGAGATAACCTAAACAAATGAGAACCTTGGAACTGGTCTACAACTGACCTTTCCGATGAGCCAACTAGCCGCGAAAATGTGAACCAAGTTCCTAAGTAAAATTGAAAACTAATTACCTAAACAGAAGATTTTGAAACTGGTCTACTACTGACTTTCCCGATTAGCCAACTAGCCGCGAAAAAGTGAACCGAGTCTCCAAGCAAAATTTAGATAATAAGTAAAATATAAACCAAGCAAAATCTAAATTAGTTACACAAGTGTGTAGCAAAAGTACAAATAATAAGGTTGGTATGCAACTGGTACAGTGTGTACATTCAAGCACCTCACTGACAAACCATCCCTAATAAAACAAAAGTCTATGTGGAAAACATAGCAAAGCAAGAGAGTTCAAAATCTATGTAGAAAACATAGCAAAACAAGGTTCAAAACTATGTGGAAAACATAGCGAAGCAAAAACGTTCAAAGGAAAAAAAACTATGTGGAAAACATAGTCAAACAAAAGAATTCAAAACTATGGGGAAAACATAGTAAAGCAAAAAAATAGATTTCTAGATCAGTCTGCAACTGATTGATGCAATGGGCAAGTTGCCTTGCGTCAACGAACTGACCAAGAAAACAAGTAATGACAAAGTCAAAAGCCAACAATTATAAAAGAACAAAGTCAAAGACCAAATACAAAAGGCAAAGTCAAAATTTACCAAAGCAAAGAGAACAAAAATCTCTGGGTTAGTATGCACCTGATCGAAGTGATGGACCATTTGTCTCACATCGACGAACTACTCCAGGGATAAACAAAAGTACACCTCAGGTGAGATGACAAAAAAAACAAAACGAGTACCTAAGAATACTCAAAAGTGATTCGAAAGAACCAAAACAAAAGAATCACTGGTCTAGTATGCAACTGGTTAACACGAAGACTTTCGCCCCGCATCAACGAACTAAACACAGCGAAACAAAACTGCACATCTGGAAAAGATGACAGAAAAACAAAATTCCGGCGGAAAACCGAAATATGAAAATTCAGGTGAATCTTCAAGACAAAGCAAAGAGTGTGTGTCAGGTGACATCACAAAAGAGTGTGTAGAACACCAAAGTCAGCTTCTTGACCTAAGAATCAAGAAGTAAATGGTAAGTGCGCAAAAGTCACATCCGGGAACGGACACTAGGTCGCCTAAACTAGGACTAAAACTACCCTTAGAATTAGTTAGACTAAAGAAACATGCACCAACAAAATAACCTAGGTAGGTCATAAATAAGTCTACACACAACAAAAATAAAACCCCCCCAAGAAGGCTATAGACAAAAGCAAAACAAAATTAAAATATAACAAAACTTGGGGTAAAACAAAATTACTAAACAAGAGCAAAGTAGAATAAAATAGGAGTCCTTACGACATTAAGCTGCACATTATTCTTCTATGATTTAGAAAGCCTAAATGATTTCTAATAATGGTGAGTATTCATGGATCAAGATGTTAACCATGCAAGAAGATCAAGAAATACGAATGTAATCCTAGGTCCCTAGCATACATCACACTTACAGTGGGGAAACTCACATACATCATCTCATACCTCTTCATTCACATCCCCTACTACCCAAGAAAACAAACTACAACTTCTTACTCAACTAAATTTATGAAAGCCGAAAAATTATTAAATTTTAAGAATGTCTTTAACATGATATTTACCAACAGTGTTCTTAGACAAATCTTTTAAAACATATACATTATCAGAAACCTTCTCGACAATTTTACATTTTATAAACTTAGGAGCTAATTTAGAAGAAAAATAGTGAGCAGCGTTGGATTGTACGAAGTTTCTTCTCCACACAATATCACCAACATCGTAAGAAATAGCTTTTCGTTTAGAATTATAATAAAGAGCATTTTTCCTATAAGACTTGGCCAGGTGGTCAACAGTCTTCCTAAAAATATCCTCCAGTGAAGAAAGAAGTTGAGAATAACCAGAACGATCCTCAATAGTAATTTCTGAAGGGTCAGAAATAGAGCTAAACTTATAAAGAGTACCATCTAAATAAATCTCCCTACCAAACATCAAAAAGTTAGGAGTGTATCCAGTAACCAAATTAACAGTACCGTTGATAGCGGCTTGAATATGAGGCAAAAACCTCGACCATGTTCTGTGATCTGTGTCAACATAACACGATATACAAGTTTCAATTGTCTTATTGAATCTTTCTACAGGATTGTTTTGAGGTGTGTAAAGTGTATTATAAAATAATTTTGGTATATTGTAATCGCTTATGAAATCTCTGAACATTTTTGAAATGAACTGCCTACCGTTATCACAAATTAGTATTTTAGGACAACCAAACTTTAAAAATATTTCCTTTTCTAAAATTTTAATAATAGATCTAGTCGTAGCTTGATAAAGTGGAAATATCCAACAATATTTAGAAAATACATCTACTATTGACAAAATATTAATATGACCTGAATATGATTTAGGTAACGGTCCAATAATATCGATAGACAACATTGTCATAGGTCGATCTACTAATTTAGGATTGGTCATTAAACCCAAAGGTGAAGAAGTTGAATGTTTATATGCTTTACAAGTATCACAGTTATTAATATATTCCTTAACATCATTAAACATTTTTGACCAAAAATAATGTGTTTTTAATTTCTCAATTGTCTTATGAATCCCGAAATGAGCTGAGTTTACATCATCATGATTATTACGAATGGTATCCAAAACATGTTCTCTAGGTACAACAATTTTCCAAGCTAAATTTTGTCTTAAAGAATATTTAGGTTTAACAAACTTAAACAAGATGTCATCTTCTACTTTAAACGTTTTATATTTTGAAGGAAATTTTTGACAATCAGTAAACATTTTTCTATACCAAGGATCATCAATATCATCTGGACATGCACTAATAGCCGAAATATCAATCCTGGACAAAGCGTCAGGTACTGTATGATTTTTACCCTTTTTATGAACTACATTAAATTTATACTGCGACAAACGAGCTGCCCATCTGGCCAATCTACCAGAAGGATTTGCTAAATTCATCAACCATTTTAAACTAGCATGATCAGTAACTACTGTAAATTCAGTGCCTTCGATATAAGGACGAAAATGTTCTATTGATAACAAAACAGCTAATAATTCTCTCTCCGTTACACTATAATTTTTCTCACATTTAGATAATAATTTGGAAAAATAAGCTACAGGATGTGATTGACCTTCATCATCGTCTTGCATCAATGCACTACCTACTGCAAAGCCACTAGCGTCACAATGAATAGAGAATGGTTTATTAAAATCAGGACAACTAAGCACAGGTGCTGTAATTAAAGCATTTTTAAGATATTGAAAAGATTCTTCAGCCTGATCATTCCAAACAAACTTAACCTTAACGTTTCTTTTACCACCAATTAATTTAGTTAAAGGAGCAACATAATCAGAGAAATTTGGAATAAATCTACGATAATATGAGCACATACCAATAAAACTACGAACATTTTTAGCAGATCTAGGTGTTGGAAAGTTCTTAATAACCTCTAATTTATCAGGATCCGTATGAAGTCCATCCTTGTCCACAACATACCCTAAATATTTAAGTTTCTCTTTACAAAATTCAGATTTAGTCAAATTAATAGTTAAGCCAGAATCTTTTAATCTGTTATATACTTTTTCTAAAAGGTTTAAATGACTTTCGAAGTCTTTTGATACTAAAATAAGGTCATCTAAAAAGCAAAATAATTTATCATCAAACTCTGGACCGAAAAGTTTATCAGAAAGCCTTTGTAATTCTGCGGGAGCATTTGTTACACCAAATGGCATCCTTACGAATTCAAACAAGCCTCTGCCAGGAACAACGAAAGCAGTTTTCTCTCTAGAAGATTCCTCCAACATAATTTGGTAGAATGCTTTAGAAAGATCAATGGAAGAAAGAAAGCGTGCGTCTCTAAGATTTACCAAAATTCTAGAAATATAGGGGAGTGGATATGAATCTTTAACAGTTACTGAATTTAACTTACGTGAATCTAAACAAACTCGAAGCGTACCATCCTTCTTCGTCACCAGAACTAAAGGACTGCTCCATGGTGATTTAGAGGGTTGGATAATACCTTCAGACAACATTTTATCAATTTCGACATTTAATTCTTTCAAACGAGCAGGACTTAAAGGATAATATCTCTGTTTAATAGGTTCTCCAACTGTAATAATCTTATGCTGTACCAAGTCAGTTTTACCTAAACCTTTGTGTTCATATGAAATATTCTCAAATTTTGAAGTAATTTCGTCTAAACGTTGACGTTCATCCAAAGTTAAACCAGATGCAGGTATAATTGAAGCTATCTCAAAAGGTTTACCATCAGAATTCACAAAAGAAATTTCTTTACTTAATTTAGAAAATATGTCAAATTTAATCCAAAAATCCATGCCGAGAATAACATCAATGGCTATCGACGGTATGATATCAAATCTACACAATCTAACACGTTTAGAACATTTAATAGGTAATTCAATATAACCAATAATATCTTGCAGCTTACCATCAGCAGTAGTAGCAGATGAAGTAATCTTATTCAAAGTAAAACCCATATCTAAGAAAACTAAGTGAGAATCGTTGCCTAATACATTCATTTGTGCACCGCTGTCTAATAATCCCAAAAATTCACGACCCTTAACCGTAAAACACATATAAGGACGTTTATCAGTATTCCTACAAAGTGTAGCCACTTGAACTTCAATAAAATTTTCTTTAGTATCAGTAGAAGGTTTAATATCTTTATGAGTTTCAAATTCCGTTGTAAACCGATCGCTTTTATTCGAAAGTTGGCTACAACGGAGCCTTACCCGTTTTTTTGATCGCAGGTATCCGTCAGAGAAGAAACATTTTTAGAAGAATTGCACTTGTCACAATTTTTTGTAAGAACATCAGGTTTCCCACATTTAAAACATTTAATACCAACAAACTTCCTGCATTCCTTGTAACTATGTCCAGAAGATTTACACTTATGACAAAAAACTGTAATTTGTTTACTCGCAGGATAAGTAATAGGTTTGAGTTCCCTTTTAATATAATTTGTACCAAAAGGATTGTGTTTATGTAATTTAAAAGATTCAATTTCCCTACTTAACTGAATGAGTTCATTAAGTGATAAAACACACCTACCAATTAAATGAAATGAGTACTCAGGCAACATGTTGTGTTTAATAATGTCTAATAGTGTATGTTCCAATAAAGGTGTACGCAATTTTGTAGAAAGATCCATGACATCAATAATAAATTCACTCAAAGTTTCAATTGGTTTTTGTTTCCTGTTCCTAATTTCCTGTTCTAAATGGAAATAATAATCCCTAGGTAAAAAGAAATCCAACAACTCAGTTTGGAATTGTGACCAACTCAATATAGTATCCTTCCTACCTCTATACCATTTCAACGCAATACCAGAAAGCAGCACCGGCAAAGCCAACAAACACTGGAAGTCTGTATATCCTTTAACTGGTTTCAACTCATCAATCCTTTGCAGAAACTCCAGAGGGCAAGAACGACCATCAAATGTTATACCCAATTTAGAAAAATCAAAATGTTTTTGGTGATAATGATTGTTCACAATTGGATGTAATGAATTTGTTTCATTAGATTGTAATCCTCTGTTCGAAGGTGGTGAATTTGTTACATTGTCAAGTAAGTTCACAAACTGTGAATAATTCTGCGACTGAGACTGAGGTACATCCGCAACAACATTCTGTTTATCAGAGTTATTCTCAACAGACACTATATTATCATCCATGTTAACAACCAATAATATCAAATATTATGTATAAAACAACAATATTACTTCCACTTGTACTCAAAGTTAACTTTACAACAGATATCAACTATTACCTTTATATGCAATTACTATTCTTAACAATTCCAACAATATCAAGTTATATTTAAGAAAACTAAGTTTATTAAGAAACAAAGTGAACTTTTTAATGATAATTAATGACAAATGAACACTTTAGTAACTGTTGTTTATGTTTCAAATGCAATTTATAGTTGTTATTTAACAATTATTCAAAAGTATGTTATATTTTATTATTACTGAAGAGGAAGATTATAATTACTTATTTATTGCAATATAATCTTTCTCTAATATGAAGTTACTATAATATTACTGTAATCAAGTATATACTACTTTAGACAATTACTAATTTGTGTAGAATAATGTATTGTGCATTATTGTTCTATTACTTACTATTGTTCTATTATATTGACAAGTTTAACTAGCAATAAACAACTTATTGTTAGTTAATGTTATTATATTATATGAATAGGCCTCAAAACATAGATTCTAGATGTTACTTTACTATTGAAAACTTTGTATGTTATATTTCTATATTGACACAAAACAAAAGTATTGCACAGGTGTGCAACAAAGAAAAAAGGTAAGTTAAGTATATATCCAAACAAAGTATTGCCTAAAGAGACTGCAATACCAACAATTCACAGAACATGTCATAAACAGGGGAATACAAAAAAAATGTACACTTCCTAACAGTTTATTTTCAAGCTAAGTACAATATAAGTCAGATAAACTAAGTGAGTCACAGCAAGCAATGTCAACTCAAAACTCAAACACACATTATATTAAATAAGAAAGTATCAAGTACCTGTTCGCAGGTCGCCAAATGTAATAAAGAAAATTTAATATACACTAATGTAGCGTCCCTGTTCGGGCGCCAAATGTAATAAAAAAATATAATATATACTAATGTAGCGTCCCTGTTCGGGCGCCAAATGTAATAAAGAAAATTTAATATACACTAATGTAGCGTCCCTGTTTGGTACGCCAATTGTAATAAGGTAATTGTCAAGGCTGGCTGAAGGGGCCAGTCCTAAGGAAAAAAAACCGATGCCAAGGACATGCAAATAAAAATAAAGTAGGGCTCCGAGCTTACCGTGCGGGCCGGTGTTATGGGCGGTATGACCAGATATTTAAAGAAATACAAACAAAAGTAAAACAAATCGGGCGCCACTGGTCATAGGGCTTACCTGGTAGGGCTCGGGCGATAAATAGCCAACGGATATCAGGACTTTTAATCTCAAGGCAGGTTTTTGTCTTATTTAAGTGTGCTGAGTTGAGAGGCCAATAAAAGAAAGAATGGTGAACAATACAGTTTATTCAGGTACACCAGGAAATAGAACAGCATCAAGTTACAAAGTTAGCCAAGTAAAACTAAATGGATGTACCTCGTTAGAATTTTGTGACTCGCTTAGTATTACCACTAAATTAAAGTTAAACTAAAGGTAACTTACAGGATATCTTCTTAACGGAGGTCGACCATCTATGAACACATACCGTCAGCCTCAAGATCACTGTAGTCAGCTCAGATGTACTCCCAGGCACAAAGTCAAAGTTCACCCGGAGAAGGGTTTAATAATGGAAAAAACTGGAGGCATTTTTAAAGAAATAAAAAAAACATCCAATGTAAATTGGAATCACTATGGAAAACTCTTACGGAAACATCACTGAGCCACTGGAAAGCTCTTACTAAGGAAACCACTGAAAGTGTTAATATCACTGAAATAATAAGGAAAGTGATACCGGAAAGCACTCTCTAAAACATTACTGAAACTAGTACCGAAAAGTACTATATACCGAAAGGTATAACCGAAAAGTATTCACTCACTAAAAGTATTTATAATACTTAAATAATAAGTACCGAAAATATTTCCAGAATAATACTGAAAGTATTCTTAAAATAGTACTGAAAGTCCTACTGAAACTATTACCAAAATAGCACTGAAAGCTGAAACAATTAAAATAACCTTTATTAGTAGATTGTCGAAATTAACCAAATTTTATTTTGAAAAATATAAGTTTTATTAAACTCACCGCGATTATCGCGCTTTCAGTTTGGAAATTAAAGATAGCAGCGTCCCGCCAAGCCGCGTAGAAGAAAGCCTAAAGAAAATTTAAAAGTTTTTAAGAAAATATGCATGACGCAATCCATACGAAATGGCGTGTTCTCAAAATATTAAACACTTACCGAAAATAAAGCATTATTGCGGGGTTTTAATATTCAATAAATGTTACAGAACCCATCAGGGTATTCTGTTTGAATTTCCAGGCCAGATGGCCTTGGATATATAAATAAACAAAATCGATCACAATTTTTGATCTGCCATGGTGATGGCGAAAGACGAAAAGCCAGTTGTCAACATTGACGTTTCAGACGGAAGATTTCCGGAGTCTACGGCTGCGTTCAAGAATGCGCTAACAGAAATGGATCCATAGATGCCACTTACAATAACGTAGTGCCCTATGTATTTATATTTAAAATAAAAGAAAACTAAGTAAAATTAATTGTTTTATTCAAATACACCACTTTCGAATATATTAAATTATTTGAAATTAATTTGTATTATTATTTTATTAAATTTTAATCCATCCAATTTAGATACTCCTAACCACAGACAAATGAAATGAATTATTAATCTGTGATATAGATACACAGATCAACAAAATATTACTTTAAATGCAACATTGGCCACAGATAGCAAATAAATCACTGCTCCATGGGCAATGTTATCTGAAATAAACTAATTCACGAATTAAATTTAGTAACGGGCTAAGCATTGCCAATTAGCACGTTACAAGCTCAATGGAGGCAGTATCATTCCAGTTACTTGTAGATATCTAAATGTTTCGGTTTTTAGAATTTACAATTTAATTATTGAATCGATTAGAAAGTCTTGCAATTTTGAATCGATTTGTTGCAAAAATTGGTTCTTTCGTGAATCGATTTTTTTTGTACATCTCTAGTGTCACTGCGACGACAAACGACAAATATGCATTCTTAGTTCGTGGGGACTATAATTTCACTTATCTAAGAACACTTGAGCTGTCAAGACGTATCTAGTGATATCTTAATTATATAAATATGTCCAGCGGTTTCCAAGATATCAGGTAATAAAGAATATTACACACATTCATACAAGATACACACAAAAAACATAACCCTTTCTTCTCAGTCAGGTAAAAAACAAGAGTAGCATTAGAAATACTGAACATGTCAGAGTATGATAGGAGCTTCAGATATAAGAAAACGATACAAACTTTGAGTCTGTCGGGCACAGTGCTTGCCTGTAGCTGACGCTCCATTGTAGTCTCCAAGAAGTTCCCCACGAGGAAATGCTTGGAGCATATAATGCTGCCCGGCTCGGGCTCCCAGTCCGTCTTCCCGAGTGCCTCCATCCATGCTGTACGTAGAGACAGCTCCTCGGGTACTCTACAGCATGAACAAACAGTTTAATTCAGTTGCAGTGTCAAAGCCACTTAATACGCAAGTCCAGGAATTCTTTGCTGGTCTCTTAATAACAACACTGTGAGTATGTGGCTTGGTGTGGCTTCAACCTATGGCCCACTACTGAGAATGGTTCTCTACTCTTGAGGCTTAGAGCTTCCTCTTAAAGAGGGGTTGATGGCTAACCCAATAGAATAAAAATGCTATTTTAACTTAAAAAATGGTACCGATGGCTTATTGAAGAAATTGCCTCCAAAGCACATTATTAAAAAACTACATCAAAAAATAAATTATAATGGCTTCGTTATTTACTTAAACTGTCATTTTGAAAATGTTAACAATATAAGAATACCTGTGAAACGAAACTCCTGGAGATGAGTTTTGGCTGGAATCGTGGTTACAAGTAGGGAAGGAACAGCGCAAGTTGATATCCATATTATTAACTCACGTACATACATACATCGATAGCAAACGCAATAGTTATTTTTTAATGTTCGATTTAAGGATTCGTATTGAAACAAATGAAATTTCGTACTGTAGAAAGTTAGAAACAACTTTATACGATAACATCAAATAACAATAGCATTTAAGTACAAATAAATAAGAAGTGATTATTTGATTAAGTACCAGTGTTGCCAACACGGTATCAGGTTTAGACTTTAGGGGCTAAACACAGTTTAAAAAAGGGCTAGATTCGTCCAATACATTGAAAATAGGGGCTATTGCTTAATTATCAGAGGTGAGGGCGAAAAAAAAAAGGTCGTCAGACGCTCTACAAGTATCACAAGTATGATGAAGGGAATTTTTTCGATATCTTCCACTACGTTTTATCGTTTTTTTCGATGGATTGCATCAAAAAGTTCGTGGAAAACCTGAATTTATCCCTTTTTTTTCAAGATGGCGGAAAATGATTTTGGGGCTAGAAATTGGGCTAGGTGCTAAAAAATTATTTGAGGGGCTGAAAACCCGTAAAAAGGGCTAGATCTAGCCCCGAAAGGGCTAAATTGGCAACACTGTTAAGTACTCTGTAAACAATAACCCACAGGTGACAGGTGACAGGTCCCACAGAGTACGTTTTACAAAAATGAATAACCTAAGTCAGTGTTGCCAGTAAAAAAGTTTGATATCCTGCGTCAGTGTTATCAATTCCCCGAAGTTCTCGCTTCTTTCATCGAAATGATTTTTTTTTCATAAAAAGATTGTTTTATACCACATTTGTTCATTAGACTACTATAACTTTAAATACCATACGTTACACCTAACAAAATGATCTTTTACATCTACAGACTACATCCACACTACTCAAAACAAAGTAGGAACCACGTGCTTATTTCAGTTTTAGTGTAAGTACAAAAAAATTGTCTATAAATCTTTAATGGCCTTTATTTTATTTGGAATAGTTTATTATTTTTGCCAAATTATCACATTAATCATATTTCGATTAGGTTCGAATTTTAGAAGAGACCCCGCTTTAGCTTTACCTTGTTTGGTGTGCATTAAAGCAGCAATGTAATGTCAGCAGGAGACCTATTACCTATTAAAGTTGAAAAAGTATTCAGCTGTATACAGCTGGTAGGTACTGGAACTATCCGTCTTCAGGTACCTTTACGAAGTTATGTATCCAGTTAGATTAATATATCCATGTCCGGTACCAACCAACATCATCCTAAGACAATAGCATGGGCATATGAATATGAATAACTACGCTATGAACTAACGTAGCTGTTGTAGACCATAGAGTAACTTATACATAGGGGAATAGAGATATCAGTCGACTAAGTGACGCCTAACGCCATCTAACGCAAATTGACTGAACTAATGAAGAATCCTGCGCATTTTTGGGTTCTTTTTTATTTTGTTCCCTCCCCTCCTGATTAATCGATATAGGAGTTGTGTGAATCGGGGAGTTCATTAGACCGTATCCTATCCTATATTACTTCTCTTAAAGAATCTACGAAGTACAAACGCTTGCGCGATTCAGCCGACTGGTCAGCGCCATCTAACGGTATATAACCGAACTATTTAAAAGAAGAAATGCTTTGTATTAAGTGAAAAGACCCTGTTGTAGACAGAGCTGTGGACTGTGGAGTAAAGTTTGCTGAGTTCAATAAAATTTATCCTAGGCTACCGCAGCGCCCTCCCATTATTCAACGCGTTTTTACGGACACTTTTGATACACAGAGATGGCGCTCCTTACTCTCTATACTCTATGCGTCAAATCATTGATATAGGAATTCTAGAAGGATTTGTTATAATGTCATATAGATAGTTATGGAATAGTTTAAAACATAATGGCGTCCTTTAAATCTAACGTATGAAAAAAAACAATCCAACTCTATACGCAACAGTTTCGCTATACTGTCAAATTCATGACGTCAGACGTGTGCCATGTTCGCCATATTGTGTTTTTCTTTACTACAGTGTAAACTATGACTTATTACTAAGGTACTAACTACTAAAGCAGTGACTACTATAGCAATGATAGCCTAGTGGTTAGAACGTTGGTCTCCCGAACGCGGGGGCCCGGGTTCAAATCCGGGCACGCACCACTAATTTTCAAATATTATGTGCGTATTACAAGTTAATTATCACTTGCTTCGGTGAAGGAAAACATCGTGAGAAAACCTGCACATCGGAGAGTTCTCTATAATGTTCTCAAAGGTGTGTGAAGTCTACCAATCCGCACTTGGCCAGCGTGGTAGACTATGGCCTGTACCCCTCACATTGTGAGAGGAGACCCCGAGCCCAGCAGTGGGACAATTATGGGTTGTTGTTTTTTCGGTTTATGGTCATCACTATTTAATTTACACCCGAAACTGGTCACCCATGAAACGTCAATTTAGTCTGTAAGATTTGTGAACAGGTTATATTTTTCTTTACAAAAAGTAATGATATCCCAATAAAAACATAAATGTAAAAAAGGAGAGCCAAGTTCAATACAAAAATTATGCTTGGCTGTGGGCTTCGCAATTATGGGTTGTTGCTTTGCTTTGCTTTGCTTTAACTACTAAAACCCACTTTGAAAAATGAAATGTCAGTCACGTCAAAGTGGATATTAACAAAACCGCCATGTTTTGTAACGTATATAGGTATGCACGTTTTTTTTCGTAGGTATGGCGGCTCCTTTAATTCAATGCGTCAAATGAATAAAGTGCACTGTCAAATTATTTGGCTTTGACAAATGTCAATTATTATCAGTAGGCTTAGTGAGAGTTTTACACATTGAGATACAGGAGCTGCCCTACCTACGAAAAAAACGTGCATACTTACGCAACAAAACATGGCGGTTTTGTTCCTACTAATTTCCAATTTGACGTGACTTTGACATTCCTTTGTCAAAGTGGGTTTTAGTAGTTAGTACCTTGGTAGTCACAATTTACACTGTAGTAAAGAGATAAAACAAAATGGCGAACACGGCACAGGTCTGACGTCATGAAAAATTTGACAGTATAGCGAAACTGTTGCGTATAGAGTTGGATTGTTTTTTTTTTCATACGTTAGACAAGGACGCCACTATGTTTATTATTTCGTCTTTTAAACTATTCCATAACTAAGTATCTATATGACATTATAACAAGTCCTTATAATTCCTAAGTCAATGGTTTTACATGACATAACGGGCTCGCTAACGTAAATGCGAGTCAGCTATGCTAATTGGCTACCGATGCATTTCTTTTAAATTCTTTTCACTGCCGCCAAATCGGTAGCCAATAGCATAGCTGACTCGCATTTACGTAGCGAGTCCGTTATGTCACGTAAAACTCGCACTAAGCCAACTGATCATATAGTCGAATCACTTATTCACAGGACCAAATTAACAGAAACTAATGTAACTGTGTGAATTAATATCACAGAGTACTTTGTTATATACTGAAATTAGGGTTCGAAGTATCGGCCTCTGGTATCGATACCGAGTACTCGTGTGGTATCGACGGGTAAAGTATCGATACCAAAAAAGTATCGGTCCTGAAGTATCGATACTACTCAGTATCGAGTACTCGCGAGGATCACAGTCAGATCAGAACTAAAAAAAAAAAAAGGTCGTTGACATGTCCCCGTGACACTTTCTGTTTAGTCCGAGCGCTAAAACGGGCTACAGTTGATCTTTTTCCATATGAAAATACTGCAAAGTACTCAGTATTTTAAAAGTACTCGATACCGACGTTTCATATGAGTACTTGCGAGTAATTAGCAGGTACGAGTATCGAGTACTCAGTATCGAGTATCACGATCAAAAGTATCGATACCTACTCAGTATCGAAAGTATCGTTCGAACCCTAACCCTGATTAATATTGCCTTAGTATTACCCCGGTCACTCACATGCGCACAAAGGTTTGAGATTTTTACGAATGTTTGCACGTATGTGAAGGGCTGTCATTCGTAACTCAGCTGATATGCAAATGGGTTCGCGAATGAGTATGCAAACCATAGATATAGAACTAACAAGATTTTGCCACGGCGTGGCCTCACATGAGACAGCGCTAGTATACTATACATATATTAAATAGTTATGCAAGAGTTTTTGTAGTGTTACCAGGTTGATGAAATTTCCCATTGCAAGAACAGTCACAGAGTTTTCTTCACAGAACTAGTACTTTTACGCCCCATTTACATACTCGGAGTGTATGTATATGTAACCATGTATTTGTCGGGGAGTCTGAACCTAAACCCCATAAAAAAGGCGCGATCTGTAGTTGTATGGGTGATCACTAGTGGAAAAATTTTTTCGGAGTCGTTAAGCCATATCAGAAGCCTTCGGGCGGCATGAAGACTTCCGACACTTGGATTAGCCACTAACTCCTCCAAAAATCTGCATTAGAGCAGCGTGGTGGAGTAGTCTAGGCCTCCTCAAGAGGAGACCCGTGCTCAGTAGTGGGCCATTCATTGGTCCATTTTGACTTTTGATTTTTGTTAATACTTCATTAACCAACTAAGCTACGGGCGACTGCGGGGAGCGACGCAGGCGCCACCACACTCGCGCGGAAAAAGTTATAGTGTTGTGTAATCTGTGGACACAATGGCGCGAAAGACAAAGTGTTGATTACTCTGTGCAAGATTAGAACTACAATGGCGAACACGATCGCTACAACACCTATATTATATTAAATTATTTAGTACCACTTGTAAAAGTAATTAATTAAAATTAATAAAACAAGTACGACAAGAAGGCGTTTACAATTATTCGTCACTCGACTTAACATCTGGAGGCCCCGGCGAGATATTATAAAAACAGTGCAAGCCAACGGCGCACCAAGGACGGGATTACGCGGCAAAATCCATGTTGCAGTTGCAAGGGCATCGCAAGGACAAAGTGAATTTGTAGTTAGCGGTGCGGCCAATTATGGAAGTATTGTTCACTATTTAATTTAATTTTATCTTCGGTCTTTTATTCAAGCGTATTAATATTGCCTCAAGTTGTGCCTATGCCTTTGCATTGGAAATCCTACAATTAAACTATTATAATATCCTGCAATTACTTATGTAACATTATTTTCAAATCCTAACGTAATACAATATACAAATACGTACAATATACTTATATACAATACAATATACGTACGTACTACACACAATATACAATACACATACAAACATACATATTTCTAAATACAATACACTTACACATTACAATTATTACAAAATTAATTACTTTCATAGGTGGTACGAGTAAACATTACAATTAGTTTTTTACAATTATATATAAACAGATTTTAACTGCCTATTCCAGGTGCGCGCTTGCTATTTCCCGCCAATATTGGGACGAGATAATTTTAAAATTATTACTGCTTTTGCGGCGTGCGCTGAATTGCTGAATTTACTGCTGCTTTGCTGCATGAGACGTTGTTTATATTGCTTAATTCAATATGCGATAGCACGGTTTGGCTTTATTTATTTATCATTTTACGCACTTTACAGTCTGTTCAATTTTGTACTTGTCTATTCTATTATCATTCTAATTTCTATAATTGCTCTTTGTACACGCATTAATCATGCCAGACTCAAAGGAATTAAAAGAATGCTTACAACAGAGAAGCAATATTAAAGCCAGAACAACACTTTTTCAAAAGTATATAGATATCATCAAAGTGGTGGAACCAAATACTTTAGATAAAATACAATTGAACGTACTACAATTAAAGTTTACCAAATTTCAAGATTTGTTTCGTCAATTTGATGAAGTTCAAAGCAGAATTGAAACCTTGTGTTCGGATAATATTGCTGTACAGTTGGAAGAACGTGACTTAATTGAAAGTATATTTTATAGATTAATATCTATCGCTCAAAATATTATCCATTTAACTTCTAAAGCGGAGGAACCTGACTGTCAGACGTGCCATGGTTCTGAAGCTCAATCATTAAATAATAACTTCTGTAATATTAAATTACCTACAATCAAATTACCTTCGTTTAATGGAGATAACTTAAAATGGTTGGAATTTCGGGACACTTACGAATCCCTTATTCATAACAATAGTTCCATTCCGCCAATAAACAAATTTCACTATTTACGTTCGTCTCTAGAGGGCAGCGCAGCCATTGTTATAAAATCTATAAACTTTACTGCAAGTAATTACAATTTAGCGTGGAATATTCTATGTGACAGATTTAACAACAAAACCATACTAATTAATAATCACATTAGATGTTTATTTAGTTTCGATAACATATTAAAAGAATCCCATAAGTCATTACGGTATATGGTAGATTATTATTCCAAGAACTTAAGATCTTTAGAAGAATTGAAGGAACCCGTACAATATTGGGATACATTAATTGTTTATATTATGACTACCAAGCTTGACAGTGCCACAGGTCGCAAATGGGAAGAGCATCGTAACTATTTAGACCTCTCACCCACGTTAGCTGAATTTTTCGAGTTTTTGCGTAACCGAGCAAATGTTTTAGAGACATTACAACATGGTAAACTGGATAGTGTGAAAATAGACAAGAGCAATATTCAAAAGGATAACAAACATACAAAATCCTTTCTCACGTCGTCTGAGGTAATTTCCAAAAGAAATTGCATTGTATGTAACGACCAACATCCTTTATTTCAATGTGACCAGTTTAAGAAAATGAGTTTAGATGACAGGACAAATACAATTATAAAATCCAAGTTCTGTAAGAACTGCCTTCGTCCTGGCCATCATCATTCTCGCTGTCGTTTAGGTCCTTGTAGAATCTGTAATAAAAAACACAATACGTTATTACATAGAACAAATGAAAATAATAGTAATAATAACAATCACTTACCTGTAGAATCCGTTCCCAATACCAATTCCTTGTCACAAGTGTCACTCTCGGCGTCCATCTCGGGGCAGGTGTTGTTATGTACAGCTGAAATAGAAATTATTAACCCAAAAACTAATAAAACTTACCTCGCAAAGGCGTTACTGGACAGCGGTAGTCAATCTTCCTTCATATCTCAAAATATAAAAAATGAATTGAACATTCCTTGTAGAAAAACAAACATTCCAATTTTAGGCATTAATAATTGCGTAACAAACACCGTTGAAACGTGTGATTTATATATCAAATCACGTTATAATACATTCCAAATTAAGAATTCATTTTTAGTCATACCACAAATCACAAATCAGTTACCAAGCACTATGGTAGACATTTCAACACTTAATCTACCAAGTCACATACAGTTAGCAGATACAACCTTCTTCAAACCGTCTAAAATAGACCTCTTATTAGGTGGAGACATATTCTGGGATGTAGTGAATTCTAATCAAATAAAGTTAGGACGAAACAAGCCTACTTTACAGGAGTCTAAGTTTGGCTGGCTAGTAGCTGGCCCGACTGGCGCAAGCCCTAACTCCTCATCTGGAATTCATTGTCATTTTTCAAAAGAAATACAAATTTCGTTAGCCAAGTTCTGGCAGTGGGAAGACGTACAATCTAATGGCACGGTCCTAAGTTCTGGCTCGAAACCGAAGCTAGCTGGCCAGTCCATCCTACACAGGTATCCACGACGATACCTGAAACAAAAATAAGTTTATTAGTACAACACAAATAAAATCAAGAAAACATTATTCCATTTGCTAAATATTCCAAATTATATAAATTACAAAGAATTATCACTTATGTTCATCAATTTATTTACAATTGCAAAAATAAAAATAATAAGTTAAAAGGTTCTTTACAATATAATTAATTAAATCAGTCATTACTTACCTTTGCCAAACAATCACAAATTGATTCCTTTCCCGATGATATACATAACCTTAAAACCAATCTTAAAACAAACCAGTACATAAAAAGTCTAAATTAATTTCCTTTATGCCATTTCTAGACTCTTTAGGTATGTTACGCGTAGGGGGGCGTATCGAAAATGTTTCGTATTGTTTTTATGATAAGAAACATCCAATACTAATTAGTTAACAACATCCATTTACAAAGCTATTATTTGAGAAAGAGCATCTTCGATTATTACATTGTGGTCCTCAACAACAATTGAGTTCTATACAATATAATCGTTTTTGGCCTATTAATGGGAAAAAATTAGCTACAAAAACGGTTAACAAATGCATAATTTGTACTAGACTTAAAGCTCAATCGATACAACCACTGATGGGCAACTTACCTACTCCTCGAGTAACTCCAGCGCTCCCATTTGAAACTTGTGGCACAGACTTCGCGGGTACTTTTTACATATCAAACCGCAAAGGTCATGGTGCTAAAACTGTAAAATGCTACTTATGTCTCTTCGTATGCTTTTCAACCAAGGCTCTACACCTAGAAGTAGTTAGCGACTTAAGCACAAATTCCTTTCTTCTTTCCCTTCGACGCTTCATATCGCGTAGGGGAAAACCCCATACAATATATTGTGATAACGCTAAAAACTTTGTAGGCGCAAGTAGAGAATTGAACAGAATGTTGGTAAGAGCTCAAAGAGATATAGACGACTTCACATGTAGCGAAGGAATTAATTTTAAGTTTAGCCCAGCCTACTCTCCCAGTTTTGGCGGATTATGGGAAGCTGCTGTCAAATCAGCAAAATTTCATTTAAAACGTATCGTTGGAAATACACATTTGACATTCGAGGAAATCACTACACTCTTTACACAAATTGAGGCAATATTAAATTCGCGTCCGCTGACACCGTTGTTATCGGATCTTTCATACTTGTCTCCGCTTCCTCCTACTTCCTAATTGGTCGTCCGTTGACCGCAATGCCCACACCAGTCGTAGAAAGACTGAGTACCTCGCGATACAAACTGCTGGAGAAGTTACGGCAGCACTTTTGGCAGCGATGGACCAAGGAATTTCTATCTGACCTACAACAAAGAGTCAAGTGGCGCACGACATGTCAGAACATTAAACTGGGGGACCTCGTCATCATCAAGGATGATCTTCTACCGCCGATGAAGTGGCTTCTCGGACGGGTACATGAGTTATATCCTGGCTCAGACGGCATAACAAGAGTAGTTGACATCCGTACTCAGAAAGGAGTCATAAGAAGAGCTGTTACGAAGATTTGCTATTTAGAAGATAGAGAACCGACGGAACAACCAACTCTCCTTCAGAGCAATGATGACCATCCTTAAGTTTAAGCTCTTGAAAGCACGGCTTCCAAGGGGGCCCAGAATGTTAATACTTCATTAACAAACTAAGCAGCGGGCGACTGCGGGGAGCGACGCAGGCGCCACCATATTCGCGCGGCAAAAATAGTGTTATGTTCTCTGTGGAGACTGTGCAGTGGCGCGAAAGACAAGTGGACATTACTCTGTGCAGGATTCGAACTACAATGGCGAACACGATCGCTACAACACCTAAATTATATTAGATTATTTTATTAGTACCATTTGTAAAAGTAATTGAAATTAATAAAACAAGTACGACAAGAAGGCGTTTACAATTATTCGTCACTCTACTTAACAATTTTAGATAATAGTAGAATTTTCAAATAAAACAACCGCAATATCAACGTAACATTTAATAATAATAACATGCAATAATTAAAAAAAAAATGTGGTCTAACACGTTCTTGTAGTCCGTAGTAGTCGAAATTATAAAAAAATATTCATAATGTTTGCTTGTCAATAATTATCAAACATCATTGCCATACAGCTATCAAATACCTACATATTGTATTTTAATTTGGCCCTACTATAGATATGCTTACCAAACAATGCATCTTTGAACATTTTGATCTTCTTGTACAACATTATCACGTCACTCATGATATTAGTAGGACCAACCTAAAAAGAAATTAAGGGTACTAAAATTTATGTAAATTTTATTAACACACTAATATAAATTAATATAATTATATTATATATTTTCTTGTAATCAATACATGTACTAAGACTGTGACTGATCAATTTGTGTACATTGAAGATTTGTGAAAAACTTTCACAGGGGTATTTATTAACACAATAGATCCCATTAAAATTAGTTTTACAATTTTTGTCTGTTTATCTTTGTTTGTTCCGGCTAATTTCAGAAATTGTTATGAGCTTGGGTTATCATTTAGTGCTTTTTATTCTTCAATCGGTTAAAGATAGTAAAATGTCAATTAAAAGAATATTGTCCATACATTTATGGAATGTATTTATTATGGACAGCACAGTATTTTTGAAAATCTGATCTGGCAACATTGGTTTGGCACGTAAATACGTGCCAAAACACAATATATATGTATAAATGTATAATAAAATCGGCCACGCTGACGGGGACAAAAAATAACATTTTTGTCTCTGTCTTTCACGTAGATTTTGTAACTGGCGATCTCGCTCTGTCAAAAGTATGGGAGAATCTTGTTAGTTCTATAACTATGATGCAAACCCATTTGCGCGCTCTCCTACACTTCGTTCACGAATGTTCAGTGTTGCCAATTTAGCCCTTTTAAAACTCTGTTTAGCCCGAAAACCTGATACCGAGTTGGCAACACTGGTCTTGCTAGTTGGTCGCACGAATGTGTGGGAGGCTACGCGAAGGTTCGAGGTTCGCGCGCTTTGATGTGCGACAAAAAACCGACACAGTTTGGAAAACCACGAATGTATCGAAAACTTCGCAAAGTCATTCGCGAAGGTCGTCCTACACATGCGGGTTCGCGTATTCGTACGAATGTGAGTGACCGGCTTTATAATAGGTACACGCTGAATTTTTGAAGTGTGCGTGGATGGCCGAATTCGAAACTATGAAAAATAACTGTAGGCGACCCGCGCGTTTCATACAAACATATTCCCAATTTTGTCCTTTTTAATATGTTCAATATTTACCTCGTATGCATACCTATTATATATTTGGCTCATTTCATGTACGTAGTAGGTGTTTAAATTTAATATTTTTATTATTTATTTATTTACTTTAATTAACACGGTAAACACCAATTACGTTAATTAAATACATTACAATCATACGTCTCGCTCACAATACCTCAAGCAGTCTGACATTATTCCCGTCCATTCATCCGCAAACAGGTCACACTCAGGGTTTGCGTCCAGGAGAGCGTTGAGCGCGGTGAGGATGCGGGGTATAGGCGACTGTGCGTGTGCTTCTGTGCGCGTCTGCGGGACCGCAAACAGTTTATGTTTACGGTTCCGGAGGTATTTATCGGGCACAAAAAACCGACAAAGCTTAATACTTAACTCGGGAACATCGATCTTGCCGTGGAAAACTTTACAGGCAGTAGTGAGTTGTCGATATTCCCGCCGGACCTCCAAAGAATTATAGCCCAAAGAGCCTAAAAGAAATTTGGTGGGATATAGGTAGGGATAATACCCGTAAATCCGTTTATAGAGGTACCTCAAAAATACCTTCTGTACTTTCTCTAGGAGAAGTGCATAGGCGCCTTTGTGCGGATTCCAAATGCAGGCGCTAGCTTCTAATTTCGATCTAACAAGTGCATTATAGATCAACCGAATGACATTTGCGTGACGAAAATCTCTTGCATTTCTAAGAATGAAGCCGAGGCGCCTGTGCGATTCCCTTGCCAGAGCAGTGACATGGTCATGAAAGTTTAGCTTTGAATCGAATGTGACCCCCAGATCTTTGATGTTTGTAGACCGAGTGACTATTTGGCAGGCGATTTTATAGTCGAACTTGATGGGGTGCCACATTCGACCAAAGGTCATTATATAGCATTTGCTAAGGTTGAAGTCCATTTTATTTTCGGTACTCCATCTCAGAACAGCGTCTATGTCACTTTGTAATGCCAGACTATCAGCCTCTGATTTTATTTCGCGAAAAAGTTTTAAATCATCGGCGTATAGCAAGCACTTAGAGTGTTTGATGACTGCTGGTAGGTCATTTATTATTAGCAGGAATAGGAGTGGGCCAAGAATGGAGCCCTGACTGACTCCGGAGAGCGTTTGATAGTGCTGGGACTCGTATAGGCCGATTCTGACATACTGCTTTCGATTACGGAGGTAATCTGCAAGTAATCGGAGAAGTCCAGGGGCGAAGCCGATGGCTGCAAGCTTTGCGAGTAGTATGTCATTATTGACCCTATCAAATGCCTTACGAAAATCAAAGTACAGCACATCGACCTGGCATCCCCTGTCTAAACGCGTGGAGATATAGTCAACGAGGGTTAAAAGATTTGTATCGACTGATCTTTTACTCCTGAAACCATGCTGTTCATCACACAGGTACTTATCCACCTGCGAGTATATGTATCTGTGTAAAATATTTTCGTATACTTTTGCTGGCGCAGACAGTATCGCTATAGGTCGGTATTCCTCGATTTCAGCCTTATTTGCGCCTTTCGGTATGGGTGTTACTCTCGAAATCTTCCATTGTTCAGGATAAATTCCGGTTTTTAATGAAAGATTAATTATGTGCCAAAGGGGAGTACATAGTAATAGTAGTAGTAATATCTTGGTAAAATGTCGGTACCGCCTTTTTGTTAACATTTTGTAATTTTATTTAATAAAGAAAGGGTAGGTGGCCGACCATCAGTCGACCATTTCGATATCTTCTGTAACGACGCGTTTTGATTTCTCTCTGCATTCCCTACAATAACGAAAAATGGTCAAAAGGAGTCTTGGGGCCGATTTTGTGATGTAAACTAAAACTGCATCATTAGATTTTGGAAAAATTAATATTTATAGCCAGAAATCGAACCCGTTGAAATAAAACTCAGCCTGTATTATTACACAATTCAACAGTGTCGCTAACAAAGATATATGCCGCATTTAAGTTGGGAATGTTGGGATCAATTAAAACGTATCACAGTTATAAAAAATACTTTATTTTATAGGAATAATATCTACATCTTATAGCGTATGGTGTTACCTAACTTAAATATAGTAGCGGGCAACCCCGTATTAGTTGCCGCCCAACGTGAAAACAGTTCACTTTACAACCACTCCAATATCATAGCAATAAACTTATACTTTCGCCTAAATTTAGCACTTCAAAACTAGACCAAATTAACTATTTTATTCATTGAGTGTTACAAAAATTGAAGAAGAGAACGCCACGGACATAACAAAAAGACATCAATTCAAACGAGTTATCTCAAACTCAAACAGAGTAACTCAAATTATTCTTTTCACATTTTTTAATATTTACGTGATTCAAGTTTTTTGTCATTATTATAACTATCATATTAACCATAGCACAAAGTTGATTTTGTTATCACTCCTGTAACCATACTTACTAACAGCAATGATTTTATATTAAAAGAGGTAGATAGGTTATACGCGCACCACAAGTGGCACGCCAAAACTGGGCTAATTAGCACAGTCAGTGTTGCCAATTTAGCCCTTTCGGGGCTAGATCTAGCCCTTTTTACGGGTTTTCAGCCCCTCAAATAATTTTTTAGCACCTAGCCCAATTTCTAGCCCCAAAATCAATTTCCGCCATCTTGAAAAAAAGGGATAAATTCAGGTTTTCCACGAACTTTGATGCAATCGATCGAAAAAAACCAATTTGGGTAGTGAAAGATATCGAAAAAATTACCATTATCATACTTGTAGAGCGTCTGACGACCTTTTTTTTGCCCTCACCTCTGTTAATTAAGCAATAGCCCCTATTTTCAATGTATTAGACGAATCTAGCCCTTTTTAAAACTGTGTTCAGCCCGAAAACCTGATACCGAGTTGGCAACACTGAGCACAGTTGAACTCAGTCATCGCGCTAACGTCGCGTCATTGACAACGGCGTTGAAAGTAATTTGTGTTTTGTTTGCACTGAAAATGCCATCGTGTGTGATGAGATTCTGCACAAACTACACAAACAAGGTTTCCAAAAGTCAAGGAATCACATTTCATAAGTACATATTAGTATTTCTTTAATTTATTTCGTATTTTTTACAAATTCAACAATTAAGTATTTTAAAATATATTGTCAGTAAAAATCGAGAGAGATAAAAATACACAATTGAGTGAGTTTGAAAGAAAGGTGATATTGTTCCCGATCAAAGATCGATGGATGGATGTTCGATGGGAGCTACTCATATCTCCCATCTCTTTTTCTCTCGAAGTATTAGGCATGTAATTTGTTTTAAAACAACCTATTCGTTTAATGTGTGTGTGAGTCGTGCGGCGATGACCCAGCGCTGCAGCGTGCCATTTGTAAACATCGAATGTAATAAAGGTAAACTATCTGCCTCTTTTTTTCTAAGATCATTGACTAACAGCATCATATTTATCGCGGCATCTTCTGCCGGCCCGGAATATGTTCTGTGCATTGCATGTTACCGAACACCGTATAGGTATTGACGTCACCATGACGTGCCACCGATCGCATCGCGAGCATTTAAAGTAATTTATAAAATTAGTGCACAATCAATTACCGCCGCGATCGGGTGCATTCAAATTGGATATCATCATTCAATCATTATCATCGATAGTTTAAGTTTTTATCAATAAACTGTTTTATCAGTTAACTAGCATTGTTCTTATGTTCCCAACCGGAACAAATATCAGCTCTTCACAATCATTTTCCTGATATATCAACCTATATCTCAAAACAACAACAGTCACCACATCGTATCAAAATACAATATATCTGTAGCGTCAAACCTAAAGAATTACCTACTACCAGTATCTCTTCCACCTTCAGTTGTACCCTGACACGCTTCGCGGCGGCACATTGTGGCTGCATGGTCAGCGAGTGTCCCCTTCGCTTCCAGCAGATGGCGCTACCGGTACACAGCTGTGGTCGCAGATAAGTTACTGACGCGAATAATTTATCAAAACCATCCTTGAAGCGAATAGTATGTTGTGTTAAAATTTGAGCTCAATCGGTGAAGAACTTTTCCGAGTTTTTGAAGCGTACATAAACAACCTAATATTTTTAAATATTATCTATAATAATATAAATACTCGTCAAGCATACATAGCAAACACATGCAACGTTATCATTTGTAAACATACACAAACCATACTGATGCACACGATCTCAACGTCAGTCAGTTTATGTTTTTTCATTAGAATGTATTAACTGATGTTTTTTTAGGGCCACCTTCTGCCTAAAGATTTTGTTACAAACATCACAGGAATATGGTTTATCATAAGAATGTATTGTTTGATGCTTTTGTAGGTTGCCCTTCTGCCTAAACTTTTTGTTACAAACATCACAGGAATATGGCTTTTCACTAGAATGTATTGTTTTATGAGATTGTAGGTTCCACTTCATCCTAAACATTTTGTTACAAACATCACAGGAATATGGTTTATCATTAGAATGTATTGTTTGATGTTTTTGTAGGTTGCCCTTCTGCCTAAACTTTTTGTTACAAACATCACAGGAATATGGCTTCTCATTAGAATGTATTAATTGATGTTTTTTTAGGTTCCCCTTCGTCTGAAACAATTTGTTACAAACATCACAGGAATATGGTTTCTCATTATGTATTAATTTATGAGATTGTAGGGTCCACTTCATCGTAAACATTTTGTTACAAACATCACAGGAATAAGGTTTTTCATTAGAATGTATTGATTGATGTTTTCTTCGGGACCCCTTAGACTTAAACCATTTGTTACAAACATCACAGGAATATGGTTTCTCATTAGAATGTATTAATTTATGCTCTTGTAGGTTCCCCTTCAGCCTGAACATTTTGTTACAAACATCACAGGAATATGGCTTCTCATTAGAATGTATTAATAGATGTTTTTTTAGGTTCCCCTTCGTCTGAAACAATTTGTTACAAACATCACAGGAATATGGTTTCTCATTAGAATGTATTAATTTATGAGATTGTAGGGTCCACTTCCTCGTAAACATTTTGTTACAAACATCACAGGAATATGATTTCTCATTAGAATGTATTAATTGATGTTTTCTTAGGGTCCACTTAGACTTAAACAATTTGTTACAAACATCACAGGAATATGGTTTCTCATTAGAATGTATTAATTTATGAGATTGTAAGGACCCTTTCTGCGTAAACAATTGGTTATAAACATTACAGGAATATGGTTCCTCTAAATGTGTCCGTAGATGACGAATAAGTTTATTCTTACGATCCGTTTTATATTCACACATATCGCAGTAAAAACATTTCTTACTTGCAGCATGCGCTTTCCAATGTTCCAGCAACTGAATATCACTGTCAGTTTGATAAGGACATATGTCACAACGTAACGTATCATCTGTGGAGGCTCCGTCAGCTTCCGGTGTCTGTTGTTTGTCAATTTTCACTTCATTTAGATACCGCGGTGTCTTCGTCACTTTCTTATCTTTTTGTGTAGGAAGGTCATTCAGAACATCTTCACCTATATAAAATAATATTGTGTTATTATAATAATAGCGATTGGTTGAGGTAAAGTTGATTGTATTATGATTATGCAGCATTGTTACAAAATATAAGTTACAGAGTTCTGAGGTAACAAACATAACAAAAATAAAACCGAACTTCGCTGGTTCTGGACCACCTGCTTTTAAATCGCCACATTATGTACTAATGGCCAATACTAGCTATGTGCGCCGCCCTGATAAACGCGGGCGCCGGCCTGCCACCGGCTGCACGGATGGGTGTGCTTAATTTTTGAATAAAATCATAATTTATCTTGCTCACCATGCTATATATCACGCAAATTTGGCTATTTTGTATTTTATTTTATTCAGGATAAAAACAGCGTTAATTACTAAACAATTTACAATTACAATTTACTTAACATATGCCAATTACAGTTATCCACATTTTACTTATAAAGTTAAGCTAAGTACGATTATAATGCGTAAAAAACGAAATGAAATTGAAACACATTGAGGTGGTAAGAATTGTACCACAAGATAACATTTACACACTTAAAAACAAAATGAATCACTATAAATGCAAAATATATCTATTGTATAGTTATAAAAGTATAAATAAATACATAATAATTATATTATTATAAGAAATGCATACAATTATAAATACTATGACATAGATAAAACATAGAGGTGTAATAAATAAATAAATAAATAAAAGATATTCATTTATATACAGTAAGAGTTCATCATAATCTGCGTACAACCGAACAGGTTACTTACTAACCATGTAAATTCAATCAACAGGGGCTATGTTCAAAATGCATGCATGCACTCTGTTTCTATAGTTACTTTAACTGTCTATGAAAGGATCAATGGTATTGATGTATTGAAAGTATTATTATAATTTGATACTATTTTTACTATATAGTGTGGAATGATGAGGAATAATAAACATAGATTTGTTTTTGATCCTAGTTCATTTTTAACCGACTTCAAAAAAAGGAGGAGGTTCTCAATTCAACTGTATTTTTTTTTATGTTTGTTACCTCATAACTTTGGACTGGGTGAACCGATTTGGATGATTATTTTTTTTATCGAAAGCTGGTGCTTGTCGTGTGGTCCCACATAAATTTGAACGAGATTTGACAATGGCATCCATGTCAAAATCATATAAGTCTTAAATTTGCATTAAGTATGTGAGCGATAAATGGACGAATAATTCAATATCGCGCCAACCGATTTCGATGATACTTTTTTTAATTGAAAGCTGGTGCTTGTCGCGTAGTCCCACATAAATTTGAGCGAGATCTGACAATAGTATCCATGTCACAAGTACAATGTACTTCATTTGAAGTCGGTTAATTTTTTGTTAAAATGTTACATTATTAGGCATATGAAAATAAGTAGACTTCAGTAAATCCGGATAGTCAATACCAACACGTAAATATCATATAAGAATCCCATCTTTTTTCATGCTCCCGTCTTTTTTCAAGCGTGAGAAGGTTATAGTGTCGACAGTCTTCAAGATATGCGGAGCTATTATGTTTAAAAAAGTTAATATGTGTAGTTAATTTACATTGAATTCTCTCAATATTATTTCTGTAAATTTAAAAAAATGGAGACCAAATCTGACATGCATGCTCAAGGATGGATCTTTCGTACGAAAAAAACTATTTTAAGACTTACTACTTCCTCAAATGGAGCACATGTGCGCATGATAAAACCAAGATTACGAAAAGATTTACTACAAATACTATTAATATGATCTCGCATGGTCATGCCAGCTTCAAAGGGAACACCAAGATTTCGTACTAGTTTGACCCTCTTAACTATAACAGAATATTATTAAGCTCATAGGGAAATATTATTGGATTAATTTTTCTAGTGAAAGACATTTACGGGCGGGCTTAATGCTGTGTTAGCATTAAGCCCGCCATTTGTACCATATTTTTTGAGTGCAATAAAGTATTTTCATTCATTCATTCATTCATTTACTGACATTTAGAAATACCCACATTTATGCCTTTTCCTATGTAAAAGCTACGTATATAATGAGGCCAGATCTCTTTTAATTGATTCTTCAATGTTTCGGCATAAAGTAACTGATGAAACTTACTTATATATTTATGTATATGAAATACGCATATCTTGTACAGATAATAATTGTAATATTCTTTATTACCTCTTATCGTTCAAACCACTGGACCAATTTATATAATTAAGATATCGTTAGATGCGTCTTGACAGCCCAGGAGCCCTTATCTAAGAACATAAGCGAAAATAAACATAGACAGAAAAAAAAGCGAACGGCGTTATTTATGAGTCGATCCTGTTCGTCAAGAAGAGCTTCACTAAGGTCCAAGCAACAGACATCGCCATAATCAATTATGGGGAAAATTAATGCCCGCACTAAGTAAATCTTAGTCTCAACAGGGCTTTAACGCTTCGACAGATTTCACCCACCTTTGTGTTCCACCTCAAGGAACTGTCAATATGAATGCCATCTTTGACGCTGGCACTGAAGGGGATTCTTGAAGCATCAAACATGACAGATGCAACGAGGTTAAGATCGACTTTAGCCAGCTGACGGGGGCTACCAACGACAACAGCTTGAATGGCTTATATCATGCATTTACAAGGACAACGGCTACGCTATATTATCAAATAAGTAATTAATGAGTACAGCCGAACCCCATGGAGAAATAATAATAGTATTATAAAAATTGTATTCATTAGCAATTAAAATAAAATGCACTATGATATTATAAAATATAATAAAGTAAAACTAAAATAAACTATCAGTAAAATATATGAAAAATTAATTTTAGGTCTTTACCTATGAAACTGAAGATTTGTATGAAAATTTTAAAATGTAAAAATTTTGATATTTTTTTATTTTAGCTAATCAGAGTATTGGCCCAAATGATCTTTTGCCATTTTGTTTATCCCTTTAAGACGGGACGGGAGGCGATGAAATCAACGACAGCGTTTTGTACTGCCTCTCGGTGTTGAACATGCCATATTGTAAATGGCTAATTGTGAGATATAATATATTTTAATTAAGATGCTTATGTAACCACAATTATTGCAAATAAACCTTCATTCATTCATTTGAGACTATAGTAAAATGCCACTTACCCACAAATAAAAACGAGTGTTGGTACTCCATGTAATCATTTGATGATTTCTTTACTTCGGAAATATATTCACTGATCAAATCACTACATTTAGTCTTAAGAAGATGTTGAACAGTTTCTTCATACAGTCTAGCTGAATGCACTAAGTTCTTGTTGGATATAACTTCATTCACAATATCTTGATTGATAAAATCATCATTGTCAACGGTAACAACATCAACCTTAGTATCTTCCTCTAAGCTAAATGAACACTCACTGATATCGTCTCGGTTGATCATATCATTCTGCGTTCCAATGCCAATGACATCAACATCTTCGTCTAAGTCAGATGAACACTCGCCGCGATCGTCTTGATTGATAGGATCATAACTGTTTATACCATCTACTTCAGTATCTCCATTTGACTTAGATGTAGAAGCATTAAAATCCTCTTCGTTACTCACACCATTTCCGTCATTTTCCTTCTTAACTTCATTCACAGTCATATCTATCATATCATCAGTTATATCTTCGCTATTAACTTGGCTATGGTCAATCGCATAGTCTTCTTCAGATTTAATATTATTAATTTCTTCATACACATCAACTTCTTCGAGTGGCGTGTCCGTTCGTGCGTCCGTCTGTTTATTTATTTCCTCTAAATCTTCAGTATCAAAGCCAAAATTTTCTTCATTTTGATTGTCTGCTGGATCAGAACTGAATGGATTATGGATCTGTAACTCAGATCGTATTAACTCTACAGTTATCTGAAACAACATATAAACCAGTAAATCTATTGAAATATTCTAAATTTTGTATTGAAAATTAAAAAGATTGGCAATAAAATGTTTTAATATTTCACATCTTTTTAAAAGAGCCTCACATTACAGGACTCCGATTTTTCCACAAAAGGAAGCTCGCCCCAGCTTCCCTTCTTGTTGGGTTTTTAAACCTAACACTCACTTGTCCGTGTCTCCTGACGATGTCCAGCAGCATCAAGTGCGCCCGCAAGCTCCTGCGCCTGAAGCGAGCGCATTTCATCAGTCGGTCGGCGCACCCGGCGCACAGGTACCGGGGCAAGTGCTCTTCGTCTGCTGTCTGACAACAAATCACTTCACTGTTCACACTCCTGGTTGACTAGTACACAATGGACGCCTCAATCATATACATTACATAATTATGTATATAATACTTCATGGTTGAGGCAACTTGCAACATACTACATGCTGTGAGGGATATGTGTATTTAAAAATATTTACCATGATTCCAGTTAATGTTTCATACGCCGCATTCAAGACCCTAAAAGATGTCATCGGGTAAATTTTGCAGTCCGTGGCAAAACAAATTCTGCACACCTGAGGAATTATGAAATTATATTTTGAATAAATAAGTAACATTATAACCTAAAAAAATCGTAAAAGCAAATAGCACTGTAAAACTTCTTGAATTCGTTTTGTGGTGTGTTACCATTTTGTGGTGTGTGTGTACCAACTACCAACACATGGTACATGAGTTTAACTCTTGGCTTTTTGGGCAAACACAATAAGCCAAGGGTGTTAAATCATTTCTGATGGAGGCTGTCTATCACTTTAATAGCCTGGTAATGAACCGCAGAGGTTTGCATTAAAAACCTTATGATGACACAATAATAGTCCAGTCAAGGAATGACTCAAAAGAGGGTATAGAGTGCGTGAGCGGGAACCTAAGCGATTTCTTCAGAAACTTATTCAGGGTGCTTAGGGTGATAAGATACTAAAAGTCCCCGCGTCTAGGAGGTGAGCCGGAGGGAGGGGGGGGGGGGGGGGTTACAAAGGTCTCAATTTGAGGTTTTTCGCCAATATCTCAAAAACGGTGCGTTATAGCTAAAAATGTTCTGAGACGAAATGAAAGCTTATAAAATTCTCTATAACTTTAATTCTATACACTTTTTCCGTATCTCCGATCGTTTTTTAACTATACGCTCCAGAAATGTAGCAATTTAAGTTATTCAGCGTGATAACAGCGTGATTCACATCAGCTGTCGTAAAAATGACACCTGAACTGATACCATTAAAAAGGTGTTAGGCAGGCATCTTTATATAACGAAGAGGCAGTTCCGTTGCAGCTCAGATTTTCTGCTGCACCAATTGACTTCAAGAATCATTGTTTTTATGTACATATTGCCTCAATGAAGATATAAAAAAGCCTTTGAACAAAAGGCGGGTTGTACATTCAGTTGAGACTCTAGCTGCTAAATATTGTATCAAGCAGGTATGTTCTTCAAGAAATGATGCCTGGGGTAACGAAGTTCTTGATATTTTTTCCTGCATTACCGATATTGTTGCTGAAGGAGCAAAATATCACGAAGACACTATTCTGCCCTCGTTATAAAGTTCCTCGTGCCTAAAGTTTTTTTTCTTATTTTTGTTGTCACGACTACACTAATTGAGATATTTTCAAAATTGTTAAAATTAATTGTTACTATATGTGTGTATTTTATGACTCATTACATTTTTCTGTTTTCTAAATGTTTTCTGAGTTAATAGAACCCAAAAAGTGTTAATTTTTAAGCAGTTGCGTTGCTTATACCTAGGAAAATTATTCAGTTACGTTAACTATCACTAGGAAAGTGCTCTTAGGATGTTTATGTTTTGTATTTAAAAATATATAAAAAATGATTTACTTAAGATAAGCAACAACATACACTTAAAATGATTAGTACAAGGTACTAAATATTAATAAGCTTTGCAATTAACTTGCAATTTTATTGTATTTCTAATTAATTATTGATAGTAGATACTGGTTGTAAATAGATAATTTTCTTTAATCGCTTAGTAAAATAATAAAGATGAAATAAAATAAACAAACAGATATATTTATTAATTATGTTAACTTACAAGTAAATTAACTTACTTTTCGTTTGAGATCAAGTGTTAAACTTAAGAAGATACAAAAACTATTTATTAAAACAACGTCGCAAATCTTACTACCTACTAATCAGTTCTTCATAAAACATAATAGAAATTATCTAAGTTGAGATTGTTATTAAAGAAGTAAGTATCTATATTTACGAAAAATAACGAATTGGTATTTCACCTATTTAAAATTATAAATAGTCAAAATTAAAATTAGGATATTCACTCAGTCTTTTAGATACAAGTATCTGTTACAGGTAACTTTAAAATAGGTAAGTTATACCAAAAATCTCGTCTATTTGACGCAATGAACTAATATACTAACGTACATTTCATTAATTTGATTAATTAATGGCACAAGGAGCCAATGCGATTATTATTTATACGATTTTGTTAAACTATATGAAAGAAATACAAGGCATAAACATCGTAAGTAGCTCAATTATAATCTTTATGCTTTGTAGTTGAGCGAGTTGTGAAAAGGTACTACCAATCATAAACATCGTAAGTGCTTGTGCGATACTTATGACTAGGAAATTGAATAAAAACTCTAAACGCAATGGACAATACGTTGTTCTTCATAAGGAAGACAATGAAAATTTTGCACATACGTTGTTTATGCTTACCTTTATTTTTATTTCTATAATACATACGAAAAAATAGATAATAGATCTAGATAGATCTCATTTCGCTGATTACGAATATGCTAATAACTCGTTTTCGTCAAAAATGTCAGATACGTTGTTTATCATAACGAGGGCATCATCACTTGTGAAGCCTGTCAGTTACCCAAAACTCTACAAAACTGAGATCTCTAGAGATACCCATGTCGTAGAGGCTATGGAAGAAATATTTGCTTACATGGATTACTTTCCCACGATGAGATACTCGTTTTTTTTGTTTGTTTTTGTTAAAAGGCTTTTTTATATCTTCATTAAGGCAACATGCACATAAAAAACAATTATTCTTGAAGGCAAATGGTGGAGCAGAAGGTCTGAGCTGCGACTGCCCAGCCTCTTCATTAGATAAAGATGCCTACCTAACGTCTTTTTTAATGGTATCAATTCGGGTGTCATTTTTACGACAGCTGATGTAAATCAAAAGGGATGTAAAGTCAAGGAAACTTCGATATTTGCCGTCTTTCTTTTCCTTACTAGCTTTAATACGACCCGGTATTCCCTTTCCTTTCCCTCGGAGACATCGTTACTTCCTTCAACGACATTCTCGTCATACAAAATGCATACAGGACTCTTATTAGTACTCATGTTGGATAACCCAATTGTGTTACTAATAACAGTGTATGTATATCTGAAAAGAATATTTTGTGGCTGCCCCCCTGCGTTACCGGCTAGGCTACCGTGCCAGACAAAATAAAATTGCGAAAACCTATAATAACATAAGCCCGAAGGCAAGTATACAATATCAATAGGAGTTTTAGCCACGAAGGTCGCGTTTCCTACAGCGAGCATTAAAGATATTGAGCGAAAAGAAATCTTCATCAATATGATTGTTTTCCCGCCTCTGCTCAGTTATCCACTGTTATAAAAAACGCGATTTCTTACTGTTACTGCCTTTACTACGTGGAGGTACTCCCAGCTTAGATTACTATAAATTTTAAGATAATTTTCGCATAAGGTAATGGTTATCACGCTGAATTACTTTAATTTCGACATTTCTGGAGCGTGTAGTTCAAAAACGGTTGGAGATATAGAAAAAGTGTACAGAATTAAAGTTATAGAGAATTTTATAAGCTTTCATTTCATCTTGGAACATTTTCCGCTACAACGCACCGTTTTTGAGATATTGGCGAAAAACCTAAAATTGAGACCTTTGTAACCCCCCCCCTCCCTCCGGCTCACCTCCTAGACGCGGGGACTTTTAGTATGTTATCCCCCTAAGCACCCTGAATAAGTTTCTGAAGAAATCACTTAGGTTCCCGCTCACGCACTCTACAACTACTTTATTGACTGTACTAATAAAAGAATTGT
Organism: Thymelicus lineola; assembly: GCA_963932265.1. Lineage (NCBI taxonomy): Eukaryota > Metazoa > Arthropoda > Insecta > Lepidoptera > Hesperiidae > Thymelicus > Thymelicus lineola. The sequence continues at coordinate 6,811,377 of OZ010708.1, forward strand.
ACCACTTAGTTAAAACTTAGTAGCATCAGCGCAAAACAAGGAACAATAAATGTATATAATCTTACCTTCACATAGCACGGTGTCATTAAATCGTCATGTTCCAGATCATTCTGCAATTAAACAATGGTAACATGAGCAATGAACTAGCATAAATTTAAAGAATGAAAAAAAACCTGCCACCTATCAAAACAGTTATCTTGATATACCTTTATGAAATGGTGAGCTCTTTAATTTATAATAATACCCTTATTGCATTATTCCATTTATTTTTTGACATTTCGAACAATGGCATCTCAAATCCACCATATTTGTTATTTTTATTTTCATTTATCTAAGAACACTTGAGCTGTCAAGACGTATCTAGTGATATCTTAATTATATAAATATGTCCAGCGGTTTCCAAGATATCAGGTAATAAAGAATATTACACACATTCATACAAGATACACGCAAAAAACATAACCCTTTCTTCTCAGTCAGGTAAAAAACAAGAGTAGCATTAGAAATAGTGAACATGTCAGAGTATGATAGGAGCTTCAGATATAAGAAAACGATACAAACTTTGAGTCTGTCGAGCACAGGGCTTGCCTGTAGCTGATGCTCCATTGTAGTCTCCAAGAAGTTCCCCACGAGGAAATGCTTGGAGCATATAATGCTGCCCGGCTCGGGCTCCCAGTCCGTCTGCCCGAGTGCCTCCATCCATGCTGTACGTAGAGACAGCTCCTCGGGTACTCTACAGCATGAACAAACAGTTTAATTCAGTTGCAGTGTCAAAGCCACTTAATACGCAAGTCCAGCAACTCTTTGCTGGTCTCTTAATAACAACACTGTAAGTATGTGGGTTGGTGTGGCTTCAACCTATGGCCCACTACTGAGAATGGTTCTCTACTCTTGAGCTTCCTCTTAAAGAGGGGTTGATGGCTAGCCCAATAGAATAAAACTGCTATTTTAACTTAAAAAATGGTACCGATGGCTTATTGAAGAAATTGCCTCCAAAGCACATTATTAAAAAACTACATTAAAATATAAATTATAATGGACTTAAACTATCATTTTGAAAATGTTAACAATATAAGAATACCTGTGAAACGAAACTCCTGGAGATGAGTTTTGGCTGGAATCGTGGTCACAAGTAGGGAAGGAACAGCGCAAGTTGATATCCATATTATTAACTCACGTACATACATACATCGATAGCAAACGCAATAGTTATTATTTAATGTTCGATTTAAGGATTCGTATTGAAACAAATGAAATTTCGTACTGTAGAAAGTTAGAAACAACTATAAACGATAGAATCAAACAACAATAGCATATATGTAAGAAGTGATTATGTGTATCTGTGAACAATAACCCACAGGTGACAGATGACAGACTGACAGGTCCCACAGAGTACGTTTTACAAAAATGAATAACCTAAGTCAGTGTTGCCAGCAAAAAAGTTTGATACCCTGCGTCAGTGTTATCAATTCCCCGAAATTCCTCGCTGAGTTCAAAGAATCCTAGGCTACCGCAGCGCCCTCCCATTATTCAACGCGTTTTTACGGACACTTTTGATACACAGAGATGGCTCCTTACCCTCTATACTCTATGCGTCAAATCATTGATATAGGAATTCTAGAAGGATTTGTTATAATGTCATATAGATAGTTATGGAATAGTTTAAAACATAATGGCGTCCTTATCTAACGTATGAAATAAAAACAATCCAACTCTATACGCAACAGTTTCGCTATACGGTCAAATTCATGACGTCAGACGTGTGCCATGTTCGCCATATTGTGTTTCTCTTTACTACAGTGTAAACTGTGACTTATTACTAAGGTACTAACTACTAAAGCAGTGACTACTATAGCAGTGATAGCCTAGTGGTTAGAACGTTGGTCTCCCGAACGCGGGGGCCCGGGTTCAAATCCGGGCACGCACCTCTAATTTTCAAATATTATGTGCGTATTACAAGTTAATTATCACTTGCTTCGGTGAAGGAAAACATCGTGAGGAAAAACCTGCACACCGGAGAGTTCTCTATAATGTTCTCAAAGGTGTGTGAAGTCTACCAATCCGCACTTGGCCAGCGTGGTAGACTATGGCCTGTACCCCTCACATTGTGAGAGGAGACCCCGAGCCCAGCAGTGGGACAATTATGGGTTCTTGTTTTTTCGGTTTATGGTCATCACTATTTAATTTACACCCGAAACTGGTCACCCATGAAACGTCAATTTAGTCCCTAAGATTTGTGAACAGGTTATATTTTTCTTTACAAAAAGTAATGATATCCCACCAAAAACATAAATGTAAAAAAGGAGAGCCAAGTTCAATACAAAAATTATGCTTGGCTGTGGGCTTCGCAATTATGGGTTGTTGCTTTGCTTTGCTTTGCTTTAACTACTAAAACCCACTTTGAAAAAGGAATGTCAGTCACGTCAAAGTGGATATTAACAAAACCGCCATGTTTTGTAACGTATATAAGTATGCACGTTTTTTTCGTAGGTATGGCGGCTCCTTTAACTCAATGCGTCAAATGATTATAGTGCATTGTCAAATTATTTGGCTTTGACAAATGTCAATTATTATCAGTAGGCTTAGTGAGAGTTTTACACATTGAGATACAGGAGCTGTGGTACCTACGAAAAAAACGTGCATACTTACGCAACAAAACATGGCGGTTTTGTTCCTACTAATTTCCAATTTGACGTGACTTTGACATTCCTTTGTCAAAGTGGGTTTTAGTAGTTAGTACCTTAGTACCTTGGTAATAAGTCACAATTTACACTGTAGTAAAGAGATAAAACAAAATGGCGAAAACGGCACAGGTCTGACGTCATGAAAAATTTGACAGTATAGCGAAACTGTTGCGTATAGAGTTGGATTGTTTTTATTTCATACGTTAGACAAGGACGCCACTATGTTTATTATTTCGTCTTTTTTTATATCATATAAGTTAATGCTTGACTACAATCCCACCTGATGGTAAGTGGCGATGTAGTCATGGATGATAAATCGCACTAACTTAGTAAAAGCCTATTCACTCTTTCCTTGAAGACACTCACATTGTAATCGAACGGAAACACCGACGCGGGCAATTTGTTCCAAACCTTCGCTGTACGCATAATAAATGACGAAGCGAAGCGCGTCGTCCGTACAGGGGGGATGTCAACGACGAAGGGATGGATACCCGCCGTGCGTCGGGACGTTCGATCGTGGAAAGGGGATGGTGGAATCAAATCGTGTAATTCCTGCGCACACTCTCCAAAATGTATCCTGTAGAATACCGAGAGACTAGCAACTCTGCGCCTGTGCTCGAGGCTCTGAAGATTGGTCTCAACCAATATAGGGTCACCAATAAGTCTCTTAGCACGCCTCTCCATTGAATCCAATGCTGACAGGTGGCATTTGGCAGCTCCAGCCCAAATGTGACAGCAGTACTCCATACAAGGCCGAACCTGTGCTTTATATAAGGTTAATAGTTGTTGTGGTGTGAAGTACCGCCGCACCTTTGCTAGGATTCCAAGCTTCCTAGCAGCTACTTTAGCTTTGGATTCAATGAACCGCCCAAAGTTAAGGTTCGAGGATTTCTCAATGCCCAATAACTGAAGGCGGTCGGTGTATTCCAGGGATACATTCTGAAGAGTAGGAGTCAAGATGAACGGACTCCTTTTAGCAGTGAATAGACACGCTTGTGTTTTTGCGGCGTTGAATCCCACTAGGTTGGCATTGCCCCATTCGGAGACTGCCTGAAGTGTAAGATTCATACGCTGCACCATAGCCTCTCTTCCGGACTGTATATGGTCTTTACTGGCCCGAACCTTTGGCATGTATCTCTCTACAACCGTGCTGTCGTCTGCATACCCATAGATACCGGGCACGAGCAGATCGTTGATATGCAGCAGAAACAGTGTTGCGGAGAGAACAGACCCCTGAGGAACTCCGGCATTGGTTGTCATTGATTGTGACGAGCAATCTCCGACAACCACTCGGAATGAACGGTCACTCAGGAAATCTCTGATCCAGTCGATCAGGCCAGGGGATAGGCCATACGCAGGAAGCTTGCTCATAAGGCTAGTGTGCCAGACCCTGTCAAAAGCCTTCGAGATGTCAAGGGTAACGGCAATCGCTTCCCCATTTTTCTCGAGGGCTTCACTCCAGATGTGAGTGGCATACGCTAGAAGATCTCCTGTCGACCGGTTTCGGCGGAAACCATACTGTCGGTCACTGAGGAGATCGTTTTGTTCTAGGTATGCCATGAGCCGTGTGTTCAATATACGCTCCATAATCTTACAGAGTAAGGAGGTTATTGAGATAGGCCGATAGTTAGTGGGGTCAGCACGACTGCCTTTTTTGGGCACAGGCTGCACGTTGGCAAGCTTCCACGATCGAGGAACTATCCCAGTCTCGATAGAGAGGCGAAACAAGCGTGTCAACACAGGAGACAACTCGGGTGCACATGCCTTTAGTACTACCGCTGGAATACCATCTGGTCCACTGGCTTTGTTCACGTCTAGACTTCGCAGAGTCTTAAGTACCTCTTTATTGTGAATGCGGACCTCTGGCATAGAGGTACCGCAATTGGGTATCTGTGGTGGGTGGTTGTTGCTAGTGTCTAGACGTGAGTTCTCAGCAAACAGAGATGCGAAAAGGTTCGCTTTCTCTTCAGCTGTATGAGCCAGAGAGCCGTCCGGTTTTACCAGCGGAGGTAGCGTGGGACGACAGAAGTTAGTCTCAACCGCTTTGGCGAGGGACCAAAAAGCTCTACTGCCACATGGCTGGCGAGAGACTTTTGCGCCGATATGTCTAATGCGGTCGACACTCACTTTCTGTAATGCCTTTTTGTAGGACTTGGCGGCAAGGTTAAAGGCTTTCTTCTTCGATCTAATATCCGGAGCTTTGCGGCTTCGAGCATCAACCCAGGCAAGATACGCCGAATGTTTGCGCTTTTCAGCCTGAGTGCATTCGGCGTTAAACCATGGGCGAGCTTTGCTACCAATGGGAACGTCGGAGAAAGGAATGAAATACTCCATCCCTTGACGAACCACATCGGTTATAGCATCCGCGCAACTCGACGGGTCTTCAGAAGAAAAGCAGACCTGTCGCCAAGGATAAGATGCGAAAAAGTGTCTCATCTCATCCCAATCTGCTGACCTGTAACGCCATACTCGCCGGATACCTCCTGAGTCGTAATCGGGGGCTGAGTATGATGAAACAGATTTCACCAGACAGTGGTCGGAGGTTCCTAGCGGAGAGGAAACCTGAACATCGTACCTGTCTGGATCGGTTGTCAGCAGAAGGTCCAGGCAGTTAGCTGTGTGGCCATCAACATCGGGCACCCTGGTCGCTTGCTTTACCAGCTGGGAGAGGCCAAGCGATAAGGCAAAGTTCCACGCTTCTCTCCCTGCATGGTCGGTTTTCTGGTATGGGAACAACCAGTCTTGATGACAGGCGTTAAAATCCCCCAGAAAAACCAGCTGCGCAGTAGGGTACCGTTGCAAAGCCACATCAGCCGTCACGCTAAGGTGCTCAAATAGGCGAGTTGTCTCCTGGTCACCGCTGTGCGAACGATAGACACAAGAATACAAGACTTTGTCTGTACCCGTGTCTACCAAAACCCAAATGGTGGAGAAAGTAGGGTCTTCGAGATGACGGAGACGCTGGCAACAGATGTCGTTGCGGGCATACACACAGACTCCGGCGCGAGGGTGAAAATTTTGCTCCAATGTGTAACCAGGGTAGTCTAGGTATGCCGCGCTCAAAGGACTTCGGATCTGCGTCTCCGTCAAAAAGAGCAAGTGCGGCTTCTCAGTCTCTAGGTGGTGGTGGACTGAGGTGAGGTTAGAGTGCATACCTCGGATGTTGGTGAAATGCACTTCGAGTGAGGGGATGTGCAACCGCTGTAAATGCCTTTTACTTTTGCTCTTCTTTCTCATTGGGTTCAAATATTTGGGAGTGAATAGGATGGAGGATGGCAGTTGAACGAGGCGTTGCGTCGTTAACCAAGGGGCGGAGTTAGAGTCCCTATGTTATTGGGGGCTTAGTCTGGAGACCGCGGGGACGCCCGAACCCCCCCGGAGATCGCCATCAGGTCCCCTCATCCGGTCGCCAACCGGCATGATGGAGCCACTCCGGGATTTTTCGCAGATGGCGGGGCAGCCTTTCGTGGGTGGCTTTCCCACTACTTGGGCCCCCAACTGTCTACGGTCGGCCAGCGGTGCACCGTGCTTCGGATCCCGCTGCCCTCCGCGACTAAGCTCCCGACACAGCAAACACCAACCCGTCACAACCGGTACATCAACGCAACGCAACTGTTCAGACCCATCCTCCATTCGGCTTCATTAGACATCACGCCGGAACACGACGGATCGCTTGGCGGCATGGCTTTGTCTAATGGTTGGTAACCTAAGCCGGCAGCCGATGTTATGGCCTACCACCGGAGTTGCTGCTTGTTTAGCACTACCCAGGGGACACGTGTAGGGTATTTGGTATCCAAGTAACTTCCTACGGACGCGAGCAGCTCATCCCCCAAAACTATTCCATATCCATATCTTTTAAACTATTCCATAACTAAGTATCTATATGACATTATAACAAGTCCTTATAATTCCTAAGTCAATGGTTTTACATGACATAACGGGCTTGCTAACGTAAATGCGAGTCAGCTATGCTAATTGGCTACCGATGCATTTCTTTTAAATTCTTTTCACTGCCGCCAAATCGGTAGCCAATAGCATAGCTGACTCGCATTTACGTAGCGAGTCCGTTATGTCACGTAAAACTCGCACTAAGCCAACTGATCATATAGTCGAATCACTTATTCACAGGACCAAATTAACAGAAACTAATGTAACTGTGTGAATTAATATTGCCTTAGTATTATAATACACGCTGAATTTTTGAAGTGTGCGTGGATGGCCGAATTCGAAACTATGAAAAATAACGAAAAATGGTCAAAAGGAGTCTTGGGGCCGATTTTGTGATGTAAACTAAAACTGCTTCATTAGATTTTGGAAAAATTAATATTTCTAGCCAGAAATCGAACCCGTTGAAATAAAAATCAGCCTGTATTATTACACCATTCGACAGTGTCGCTAACAAGGATATATGCCGCATTTAAGTTGGGAATGTTGGGATCAATTAAAACGTATCACAGTTATAAAAAATACTTTATTTTATAGGAATAATATCTACATCTTATAGCGTATGGTGTTACCTAACTTAAATATAGTAGCGGGCAACCCCGTATTAGTTGCCGCCCAACGTGAAAACAGTTCACTTTACAACCACTCCAATATCATAGCAGTAAACTTATACGTTCGCCTAAATTTAGCACTTCAAAACTAGACCAAATTAACCATTTTATTCATTGAGTGCTACAAAAATTGAAGAAGAGAACGCCACGGACATAACAAAAAGACATCAATTCAAACAGAGTTATCTCAAACTCAAACAGAGTAACTCAAATTATTCTTTTCACATTTTTTAATATTTACGTGATTCAAGTTGTTTGTCATTATTATATCTATCATATTAACCATAGCACTAAGTTGATTTTGTAATCACTCCTGTAACCATACTTACTAACAGTAATGATCTTATATTAAAAGAGGTAGATAGGTTATACGCGCACCACAAGTGGCACGCCAAAACTGGGCTAATTAGCACAGTTGAACTCAGTTTACTCAGTCGTCGCGCTAACGTCGCGTCATTGACAACGGCGTTGAAAGTAATTTGTGTTTTGTTTTTGCACTGAAAATGCCATCGTGTGTGATGAGATTCCGCACAAACTACACAAACAAGGTTTCCAAAAGTCAAGGAATCACATTTCATATGTAAGCATTAGTATTGCCTTAATTTAATTCGTATTTTTTACGAATTCAACAATTAAGTATTTTAAAATATATTGTCAGTAAAAATCGAGAGGGATAAAAATACACAAATGAGTGAGTTTGAAAGAGAGGTGATATTGTTCCCGATCAAAGAATATAAAATAAACAGGTTTCTTCAGGGTATCGTCAGTTGAATCAAATAGTTTGCATATTTTTCGTTTTAGGGAAGAGTAAATTAACTACGTCATTATTAATTATTATAAGTTACAATTATTTGATTTGTGGCGTAACGAGGTGGTATTTACGTACGTATATAATTGTTTCTAGATTTCTATCAAATGATCTTAATTTATTATATGTATTTAAATTATTTTACATATTATGATGTAAAAAATGTGACATCAACTAGATTTTGTTGGACATTGTACATTGTCTACTACTTAGTTGCAATTTACAATGAATAGAATGTACGTATACTGCTATTAGCCGCGCCATAAAAGAAACGAATCTAAAAAGGCGGAACCATAGATATAGAACTTCAAGATTCTCCCATACTTTTGACAGAGCGAGATCGCCAGTTACAAAATCTACGTGAAAGACAGAGACAAAAATGTTATTTTTTGTCCCCGTCAGCGTGGCCGATTTTATTATACATTTATACATATATATTGTGTTTTGGCACGTATTTACGTGCCAAACCAGTGTTGCCAGATCAGATTTTCAAAAATACTGTGCTGTCCATTCATACATACATTCCATAAATGTATGGGCAATATTCTTTTAATTGACATTTTACTATCTTTAACCGATTGAAGAATAAATAGCACTAAATGATAACCCAAGCTCATAACAATTTCTGAAATTAGCCGGAACAAACAAAGATAAACAGACAAAAATTGTAAAACTAATTTTAATGGGGTCTATTGTGTTAATAAATACCCCTGTGAAAGTTTTTCACAAATCTTCCATGTACACAAATTGATCAGTCACAGTCTTAGTACATGTATTGATTACAAGAAAATATATAATATAATTATATTAATTTATATTAGTGTGTTAATAAAATTTACATAGATTTTATTACCCTTAATTTCTTATTAGGTTGGTCCTACTAATATCATGAGTGACATGATAATGTTGTACAAGAAGATCAAAATGTTCAATGATGCATTGTTTGGTAAGCATATCTATAGTAGGGCCAAATTAAAATACAATATAATATGTAGGTATTTGATAGCTGTATGGCAATGATGTTTGATAATTATTGACAAGCAAACATTATGAATATTTTTTTTATAATTTCGACTACTACGGACTACAAGAACGTGTTAGACCACAATTTTTTAAAAATTATTGTATGTTATTATTATTAAATGTTACGTTGATATTATGGTTTTTTTATTTGAAAATTATACTATTATCTAAAATCAAAAGTCGTACTTATTTGGCTCAACCCATGAATGGCCCACTACTGAGCACGGGTCTCCTCTTGAGGAGGCCTAGACTACTCCACCACGCTGCTCCAATGCAGATTTTTGGAGAAGTTAGTGGCTAATCCAAGTGTCGGAAGTCTTCATGCCGCCCGAAGGCTTCTGAAATGGCTTAATGACTCCGAAAAATTTTTTCCACTAGTGATCACCCATACAATTACAGATCGCGCCGTTTTTATGGGGTTCAGGTTCAGACTCCCTGACAAAATATACATGGTTACATATACATACACTCCGAGTATATAAATGGGGCGTAAAAGTACTAGTTCTGTGAAGAAAACTCTGTGACTGTTCTTGCAATGGGAAATTTCATCGACCTGGTAACACTATAAAAACTCTTGCATAACTATTTAATATATGTATAGTATACTAGCGCTGTCTCATGTGAGGCCACGCCGTGGCAAAATCTTGAAGTTCTATATCTATGGGCGGAACCTATCATTCCCTCTCACTCGCACTTTTTTCTTGTCTTTAGTCACACAAGTCGGAACAGCACGCAAAAAAATTGTAATTGACATAGGTATTCATCTCTTTTTATATATACAACTAGCTGTGTTGCCCGCAGCTTCGCACGCGGAAATTATGCTTATCATATTTGTACCCCTTACAGAAGATATACTGAAACCTAGGATACAATAACAAATCATACGTTCGGGCGGGAGCGGGTTTCGAAAAATATACAACATTAACATTATATAATTTGCTTTTTTCTTTTTCATGAAAAATTTTGAAAAACTCGAAAACATGCATTCCATCAATTAAAGGAGGAATTTTTGCAAATTTAAGGGAAATATTTGATATTTAAAAATTTCCATACAAAGTTTCATCTTGTTTCCGGGGAAAACTTTTAATTTTTTTCGGGAAGAAAAGTTTTCTTAAACATGACCCAAAGTATAAGGAACAACTTAACTAATTTCCGTCGAAATCAGTTTAAGGGTTTTCATGTGATGCCCGGACAGAGAAACAGATAGGCAGACAATAATTTAAAAAAATTTTTTTGGTGCTCTAACACGTTATTGAAGTGCCCTCCCCCTCTCCCGCTTCCTGTCCCTCTCCGTCCCCTCCCCTTCCCCCCTCACCTTCAGCTCCCCTCCCCCTACCCCTCTCCTCTCCTACCCCTCCCCTTCTGCTCCCCTCACCTCTCCTCCTCTACCCCTCCCCACCGTATAATATAACCTTATAAATTACTATACCCCTATATATATTTTCACCCCTTTAACTTCAGAACTGACGAAGTTTCCATACTTATTCGCGATGCCGTAATGAACCCTTTAGGGGATGATTTTCCAAAAAAATTAATACTTCCAAATTTTGTTTCTAATCTACACCTAATATACAAATTTTCATGTTTTTAACTTCAAAAATGACGAAGATGCGTACCTACTAAGTTCTATTCCCTAATTTTGGAGCTTTCTAGATTATTGGATGAATTTCTAGAACATTTTATATTGATCAGAAAATTGGCATACAATCTAGATCATTCAACAAATTTCTTGATCATTCAAGAAATTTCTAGATCATTTTAAAATCTTCCAGAATAATTCAAATCATTTTACATCAATGATAATCACACATTTCTAGAAATCACATGTTTGTTAATTCTTTAGAGGAATAACTGGTTGTTGCAGCGAATAATTAAAACGTTTTCGAGAGCACACATTTAATTTTTGTAAGAAAAGTAGAGAGAGAATGAATGCATTCAAGCGACGGTCGACAGATAACAAAATCATAATTTTGCGTGGGTCCTATGTACCAGCCTTTTCATCTACCAGCAACGCGCGGCTCAGAAATATTGCATGCCATTTAACCGTAGGCGTTTCAACACGTTTCAGCCCCGTATCTTCTACACCCTTATAGGTATCAACTTGCAACCACCCTTATCCACGATTTGAGCCTCGTACTTATTGCGACATATACACACTATGCGCTTGCGACGTGCAGTATTGGCTGCAAAGTGAAATATAGGGACACACACGTCCTCTTTTATATATATAATAGATATCATTGATTCTCATACATTCTTATGAATTACAAATTAGATGAGTACTTAAATGACAAGACTGCTTGGACATGAGTTTTTTTTATATTAAACTAGATCTTACCCGCGGCTTCACCCGCGAGGTCAAAGGGAATTAACAATGAGTTTTTTGAACTACTTAATACTGGTAAACCGGACTTAACTGCATGCTATGATAAGATGCGTCATCCTTTTCTGATATGCATGATAGCGCACATTCGGTATCAGTTTAAAAAAATACGGCATGAAAACATAAGGAACGCGTGGTTCGCGATACCGATTAGCTTGGTTGAGTTTTTAAATATTTTACTAATATTTATTTTCAAATAACAAAGATCTATTTAAAAAATATTAACTATCTAGCAACTCTGTTTTGCTGACGGTCCTAACCTGTCATTACAAGTAACATCCGCCATGTTCGATTTATGTTATTTATTTTTCTTTGACTTTCCTAGCTTGAGAGAGAAAAAGAGATGGGAGTTATGAGTCATCTCTTTTTCTCTCGAAGACATGTAATTTGTTGTAAAACAACCTATTCGTTTAATGTGTGTGTGAGTCGTGCAGCGGTGAATATGTAAAATCGAATGTAATAAAGGTAAACTATCTGCCTCTTTTTTTCTAAGATCATTGACTAACAACATCATCTTTATCGCGGCATCTTCTGCCGGCCCGGAATATGTTCTGTGCATTGCATGTTACCGAACACCGTATAGGTATTGACGTCACTATGACGTGCCACCGATCGCATCGCGAGCATTTAAAGTAATTTATAAAATTAGTGCACAATCAATTACCGCCGCGATCGGGTGCATTCAAATTGGATATCATCATTCAATCATTATCATCGATAGTTTAAGTTTTTATCAATAAACTGTTTTATCAGTTAACTAGCATTGTTCTTATGTTCCCAACCGGAACAAATATCAGCTCTTCACAATCATTTTCCTGATATATCAATCTATATCTCAAAACAACAACAGTCACCACATCATATCAAAATACAATATATCTGTAGCGTCAAACATAAATAACTAACTACCAGTATCTCTTCCACCTTCAGTTGTGCCCTGACACGCTTCGCGGCGGCACATTGTGGCTGCATGGTCAGCGAGTGTCCCCTTCGCTTCCAGTAGATGACGCTACCTGTACACAGCTGTGGTCGCAGATAAGTTAATGACGCGAAAAATTTATCAAAACCATCTTGAAGCGTATAGTATGTTGTGTTAAAGGAGGTGGCCAACATATACCCCGGAAACGGTTAAAATACTCTTATTTGTACAAGATTTTAGTCCTCTGAAAAGACATGTTATCCATTTATTATAACATAACTATAACAATAATAACAAACAATAACAATAATTTATTTATTAAGCAAACAAATTAGGTACACACTTCCAACTAACTAAATGCTTACAGTGATTTTTCCAACTAAATGCTTACAGTGATGCTCACACTAGAAAATAATATTCTGTATCGTGAGCATCGACTACTACAAGTGATTAACAAATAAATGCATGTGCGATTCAATCTACTGATATATTCATGGTGTATAAACCAACAATTTTTTTTTTGTGCTGACATAGAATAATTATTGTATAAAGTGCTAATAGATGATAAACGTTTTTAATCATAATGTTAATGCTTGGGTATATGTTATATATTATATAATATGATATAACTAGAATTTTAATTTTCTTCTGAACTCCGCCATTAGTAGTTATAATAAATTAACAATAAAAATAAGTTGTATTATATACACTTGATCTTCTACTTCCTCCATTGCTGTCACTGGAGGTTGACAATTGGCCATAGAGTAACTTATACATAGGGGAATAGAGATATCAGTCGACTAAGTGACGCCTAACGCCATCTAACGCAAACTGACTGAACTAATGAAGAATCCTACGCATAGCACTATAATTATTTTGGGTACTTTTCTATTTTGTTCCTTCCCCATCTGATTAATCGATATAGGAGCTGACGCTGCCTGTGCATCGGAGAGTTCATTTAGTTTTACAAACGCTTATGCGATTCAGCCGACTGGTCAACGCCATCTAACGGTATATGTCCGAACTATTTAAAAGAAGAAATGCTTTGTATTAAGTGAAAAGACCCTGCAATTGGCTGACAGAAATGCAAATGTCTGCTATATTGCCATTTGATTTTCGAGTTTGATTTCTGCAAAATAATAATTGTATTTGATTTTTTGCCGTGAGGTGCATTAAATGCGCGGTTGATATTGAGTGCATGGCGCGTCACTCAATATCTTCGCTAGAAAGAAACCTTTAATCCATATTGGTAGAATGGATCACTGCAGTACAGGTATGGCATTTTTATTTACTATTAAGTAAGTAGTGCTTACAGCTAAGACTGGGTTCACGCGGCAATGTACAATATTACTATGTTTTTTTTTTGCAATATTACTCTTAGAATATCTCGCTATTTCTACGTTTAAAAAATAATGTGTATAATAGGCTCCTAACATTTTTTGTTTCTATTTTATAAATATTATATTTTTTAATTTCAGCTACTAGCTCAGAAGAAATAATAGTACATATAAAATATAATAGTACTACTAATAGCTAATGCAACAAAATTCCATTCATGTTTCTTATTACTAAATGATCAAACTGACGGAACAAGACGGCAGTTGGCCACATATTGATTTGAAAGGCTGTGGTCGCTGAGTTAGAAGATTGAGATATCACGTACTGGACCCATGTAACCACAATACCCAAACTATTAATTATTGGAATGCTGAGCATGAAGTATCATCTATTTATCATCATTTTATTTATATTGAAGTTCAAGGCAAAGGCTTCTTCTCTCATAGGAGATATGGATATGAATTTAATTAATATCGAAGTGTACATTAAGTTGTAGTACATATAAAAATCTCTCGGAATATGTTGGGTTCCCTACGATTTTTCCTTCGACCAAAAACTTATGCTAGAAATTGTTAAATAAATAAATATAAAAGATCCCTAAAGTTCAAAAAAAGTTCAAAAAATATATCCGTAATTGTTTTGTACTTCAGCCCTAACGTTATTAATTATCTTTGTTTAAGGGTTCGAGCTGGCGAAATAACCTGTCATGTCATACGTGTTTTGCTCGTGCAGAAAGGCAATTAGTTGGTATTGCAAAGAAATGTGCCACTGATATCAGTGCCTGAAGTTCCTGAAGAGCAACATAATATTCCCAAACCTCCAGTTTTACAGCCTATTTTACCCCAACAGCTTTCCACATGCAGTTCAGTAGTTACCACTGTATTATTTAATACTTCACGTCATTGTATTATAAAGACTGCGCAGGAACGTCGTGTTTAATACCAACATTTATTAAGAGGATTTTGATAAAATAGTATCGCTATTACGTACTTGTCCATGCTTGAGTCTGCGAAATTCATTTATATTCAAATGAGTGGCATTTGCTTCATAAAATATTAATCACTGTTAATCCCGAATAGAGAACAAGTAAATGCCTTACCTTATTTGCCTTGATACCTTTGTTTTATTTTATTCCTCAATTTTTACATAATATGTGTACCTAAATGTTTATAATTATACACTTAATATAATATCAATATGCAGTTTTATTTATATTGAATTTGCTTGTGAATATTTCCAGATAGGTATTGGTACTGCTGGTACTTTTTTGTACGTCTAAGGTCATAAAATCATAATTAAATTAAAAATAATAATTAAATGAATTATCTTAAAGATAAATAATATTTATTTAATATAAAATCTCTCTTTAAAACATTTTTCCACGATTACTTATGTTTTGCACAATGTCAAACTACAAAAGCTAAAACTGCCTGTGAAAGGAGAATCCCAAGTTCTGAAGATTTTTATTGACAAAATTATCAAAGTAGATATTGTAAGCTTTAATGTAAGGTAAAATTAAAATGTGTACATTATGTTTCACAAGTGGGGCAAATGCCCATACAGATGTTGGCCATCTCCTTTGAGCTCAATCGGTGAAGAACTTTTCCGAGTTTTTGAAGCGTACATAAACAACCTAACATTTTTAAATATTATCTATAATAATATAAATACTCGTCAAGCATACATAGCAAACACATGCAACGTTATCATTTGTAAACATACACAAACCATACTGATGCACACGATCTCAACGTCAGTCAGTTTATGTTTTTTCATTAGAATGTATTAACTGATGTTTTTGTAGGGCCTCCTTCTGCCTAAACATTTTGTTACAAACATCACAGGAATATGGTTTATCATTAGAATGTATTCTTTGATGTTTTTTTAGGTTCCCCTTCATCCTAAACAATTTGTTACAAACATCACAGGAATATGGTTTCTCATTAGAATGTATTAATTTATGCACTTGTAGGGTCCACTTCATCCTAAACATTTTGTTACAAACATCACAGGAATATGGTTTATCATTAGAATGTATTGTTTTATGAGATTGTAGGTTGCCCTTATGCCTAAACTTTTTGTTACAAACATCACAGGAATATGGCTTCTCATTAGAATGTATTAATTGATGTTTTTTTAGGTTCCCCTTCATCCTAAACAATTTGTTACAAACATCACAGGAATATGGTTCCTCATTAGAATGTATTAATTTATGCACTTGTAGGGTCCACTTCATCCTAAACATTTTGTTACAAACATCACAGGAATATGATTTCTCATTAGAATGTATTAATTGATGTTTTTTTAGGTTCCCATTCGTCTGAAACAATTTATTACAAACATCACAGGAATATGCTTTCTCTTTAGAATGTATTAATTGATGTTTTCTTAGGACCGTCTTCTGCCTAAACCATTTGTTACAAACATCACAGGAATATGGTTTCTCATTAGAATGTATTAATTGATGTTTTCTTAGGACCGTCTTCTGCCTAAACAATTTGTTACAAACATCACAGGAATATGGTTTCTCATTAGAATGTATTAATTTATGCTCTTGTAGGAACCACTTCATCCTAAACATTTTGTTACAAACATCACAGGAATATGATTTCTCATTAGAATGTATAAATTGATGATTTTTTAGGTTCCCCTTCGTCTGAAACATTTTGTTACAAACATCACAGGAATATGGTCTCTCATTAGAATGTATTGTTTTATGAGATTGTAGCAACTTCTTCAGCCTAAATATTTTGTTGCAAACATTACATGAATATGGTTTCTCATTAGAATGTATTGTTTGATGTTCTTGTAGGGTGCCCTTCTTCCTAAACTTTTTGTTACAAACATCACAGGAAAATGGCTTCTCATTAGAATGTATTAATTTATGATGTTGTAGGGATATTTTAAGCCTGAACATTTTGTTACAAACATCACAGGAATATGGCTTCTCACTAGAATGTATTGTTTTATGAGATTGTAGGTTCCACTTCATCCTAAACATTTTGTTACAAACATCACAGGAATATGATTTCTCATTAGAATGTATTAATTGATGATTTTTTAGGACGGACTTCATCCTAAACCTTTTGTTACAAACATCACAGGAATATGGTTTCTCATTAGAATGTATTAATTTATGAGATTGTAGGGTCCACTTCGTCGTAAACATTTTGTTACAAACATCACAGGAATATGATTTCTCATTAGAATGTATTAATTGATGTTTTTTTAAGTTCCCCTTCGTCTGAAACAATTTGTTACAAACATCACAGGAATATGGTTTCTCATTAGAATGTATTAATTGATGTTTTTTTAGGACGTACTTCATACTAAACATTTTGTTACAAACATCACAGGAATATGGTTTCTCATTAGAATGTATTAATTGATGTTTTTTTAGGACGTACTTCATCCCAAACATTTTGTTACAAACATCACAGGAATATGGCTTCTCATTAGAATGTATTGTTTTATGATAATGTAGGGACCCCTTCTGCCTAAATTTTTTGGTACAAACATCACAGGAATATGGTTTCTCACTAGAATGTATTAACTGATGATTTTTAAGTGCCTCCTTCTGCCTAAATTTTTTGTTACAAACATTACAGGAATATGGTTTCTCTAAATGTGTCCGTAGATGACGAATAAGTTTATTCCTACGATCCGTTTTATATTCACACATATCGCAGTAAAAACGTTTCTTACTTGCAGCATGCGCTTTCAAATGTTCCAGCAACTGAATATCACTGTCAGTTTGATAAGGGCATATGTCACAGCGTAACGTATCATCTGTGGAGGCTCCGTCAGCTTCCGGTGTCTGTTGTTTGTCAATCTTCACTTCATTTACATCTCGCGGTGTCTTCGTCTCGTTCTTATCTTTTTGTGTATGACGGTCATCCAGAACATCTTCACCTATATAAAATAATATTGTGTTACTATAATAATAGCGATTGGTTGAGGTAAAGTGGATTGTATTATGATTATGAAGCATTGTTATAAAATATATGTTACAAAGTTCTGAGGTAAGAAATATAACAAAAATACAACCGAACTTCGCTGGTTCTGGACCACCTGCTTTTAAAATCGCCACATTATGTACTAATGGCCAATACTAGGTAGATTTGACGATTCTATTGGCAAAAGAGAAGTTAGATTTGTCTTGGCCAGTTTTTATCAGAATTAAAATGTAGAATTACTTTTTAAAATGACTGATGTAATGAAAACTGGCCAAGTCAAATCTAACCTACTTTTAGATGTCACATTTTTAAATAACAGCAATTATTATAGGTATCCAATAAAGGAAAGAAATAGAGTTTAATACTTGTTCATAATGTTATTTTGTTCCTATAAATACATATTTCGATTTTGCATAGAACTTGGCACTCATTTAGATCTCTATTCTTTTTGCGGCGAAGCACACAGCCAAGCATAATTTTTGTATTGAACTTGGCTCTCCTTTTTTACATTTATGTTTTTGGTGGGATATCATTACTTTTTGTAAAGAAAAATATACCCTGTCCACAAATCTTAGAGACTAAATAGACGTTTCATGGATGACCAGTTTCAGGTGTAAATTAAATAGTGATGACCATAAACCGGAAAGTGAATCGGAAAAACATTAGCTTTTACGGTGACTCGAATATTTGTATGATTATTGAAGACTCCCTAAAACTGGTATAAAAATAAGTTTAAGCAACCATATTATCTAATATATAAAATTCTCGTGTCACAGTTTTCGTTGCCATACTCCTCCGAAACGGCTTGACCGATTTTGATGAAATTTTTTGTGCTTATCCGGTATCTATGAGAATCGGCCAACATCTATTTTTCATCCCCCTAAATGTTAGGGGTAGTCCACCCCTAATTTATTTTTTTATTTTTTAGACAAAATTTTTAATTTCTATTTTTTTATGATACAACAAACAAAAATACATACAATCCTCAATTTTCACCCTTCTACGATCAACCCTTATTTTTTAATAGCCATTTTAGTAATTTAATCATTGTTCATCCCGTTCGAAAACTGATCAATTGTTAGGCGATACGAAGTTCGCTGGGTCAGCTAGTCATATATAATTATATTCATAATATATTTATCCTGATTAACTGAATTCAAAAGTTATTCTGCTTACAAGAACGAGTATTGGTTATGGAACGAGTATTCGGTATACAGCTAATTTTATACTATTATGGATATAATTAAACACACGTAGTTTTATGTGTTTACGTTAAAGAGGTTATAACTTATAAAAGGGTCAAAAGTGGCACCAAGTGGTTCGTGTAATATTACACTCGGCGCTGGCTAGCCAGTTCCTTTGCTTGAACTTGGCTTGACACGCTGCCGCGTGTCTAGATTTGATACTATTTTTACTATATAGTGTCGAATGATGAGGAATAATAAACACAGATATGTTTTTGATCCTAGTTTATTTTTAACCGACTTCAAAAAAAGGAGGAGGTTCTCAATTCAACTGTATTTTTTTTATGTTTGTTACCTCATAACTTTGGACTGGGTGAACCGATTTGGATGATTATTTTTTTAATCGAAAGCTGGTGCTTGTCGTGTGGTCCCACATAAATTTGAACGAGATTTGACAATGACATCCATGTCAAAATTATATAAGTCTTAAATTTGCATTAAGTATGTGAGCGATAAATGGACGAATAATTCAATATCGCGCCAACCGATTTCGATGATTCTTTTTATAATTGAAAGCTGGTGCTTGTCGCGTAGTCCCACATAAATTTGAGCGAGATCTGACAATAGTATCCATGTAACAAGTACAATGTACTTCATTTGAAGTTGGTTAATTTTTTGTTAAAATGTTACATTATAAGGCATATCAGTAAATCCGGATAGTCAATACCAACACGTAAAATATCATATAACAATCCCATCTTTTTTCATGCTCCCGTCTTTTTTCAAGCGTGAGAAGGTTATAGTGTCGACAGTCTTCAAGATATGCGGAGCTATTATGTTTAAAAAAGTTAATATGTGTAGTTAATTTACATTGAATTCTCTCAATATTATTTCTGTAAATTTAAAAAAATGGAGACCAAATCTGGCATGCATGCTCAAGGATGGATCTTTCGTACGAAAAAAACTATTTTAAGACTTATTACTTCCTTAAATGGAGCACATGTGCGCATGACAAAACCAAGATTACGAAAAGATTTACTACAAATACTATTAATATGATCTCGCATGGTCATGCCAGCTTCAAAGGGAACACCAAGATTTCGTACTAGTTTGACCCTCTTAACTATAACAGAATATTATTAAGCTCATAAGGAAATATTATTGGATTAATTTTTCTAGTGAAAGACATTTACTGACATTTAGAAATACCCACATTTATGCCTTTTCCTATGTAAAAGCTACGTATATAATGAGGCCAGATCTCTTTTAATTGATTCTTCAATGTTTCGGCATAAAGTAACTGATGAAACTTACTTATATATTTATGTATATGAAATACCACAGACATGTATACCTAGAGTAGATGCCGCATGTTCATACATTTCACGTGTAACAGAAAGGATTTTAAATCCTATTTGAGCGCCGTGTCATTTAGTTGGCGTTTTACTGCTATTGGCAATAGATGTCAACTGAAATAACGAAAAATGCCTAATTGTAACGTTTTAAACTGTAGGAATTCTACAAATACAGTTAGCAGAGGTAAAAGAAATATTTCTTTTCATCGTTAAGTAATTTATTTATAAAATTGTGTAGTAATTTATTTTAAAATAATTTTTTTCATATTTATTGCATTTCTACCACGTTTTACAACGAAAAGCACTAACTTACTGTGTACTGCATACTACTCAATACATTGCTGATTTTGGTAGCAAAATTTATACGGTTTGTTTACTGGAACACGCAATGAAAGTAAAACAATCGTTACTATAAATCGTCGCTTAGCTTCGTAGTACGGTGAATATTGTCGTGTTTCTGTAAAATATAGCATATAGTGTTGTTCATTTACTCGGTGTGGTCTCGATGTTAATCGATTTTGAAAACCAATGAATAATAATATTTACATAGAGACAGTTTTTAACAGACAAATTATTTTTCATTACAATATTAATGTTTCTGTATAGTGATTTTATTCATGATAACATTATAATTAAAAGTTTTCAAGTGACCCCGATATTAAAGCAAAATGAATTATAGCGACGGGGCATAGATATTGGTTTCCAACAAAACATAGCCATATATTATGTTCTATTCATTTCAATGATGACTGTTTTACGGATTCGAAAAAGAAACGAAGGCTGATTTCAAGCGCAATACCGAATGTAACTGTTTTTTTTTATTTAGAATTTTTAAGTAGAAAAAAATATTCGTTTAACTTTAGGTAAGTTTAAATGTGTCCATATGATGTTTTGATTTTCATAAAGGAAATGTTTATAAATATTTTTTTAATTTTCATTTATTAAATTTCTTGAAAGCAAATAATAAACAATCATACTATTTATGATCTCTTTATTTATCTTTACATTTTTGAAGCTTGTGTTTATAATTAACAAATAATCAAGTTAAATAAAACACAAAACTATTTATTCGGTCATATTCAAGCACTATACTATATTATTATGTACAACCAACCAAAGGCATTTTTTATGTTTTACATATTCTACGCCTACAAACGATCATACGATTTTCTATTTACCTAATTATAATCGGTAATCGATTTTGAGAATCATTAATCGTTGTCGAGAATCTGTAACGAATCAGTTTCGAATTGATATCGCTAGGATGGGGAATTTCAGCACTAAATATTCTTGTGACAGCACAATGTGTCAAAAAAAAGTGACACGCTTGGTTTTCATACAATTCGAGGTACATGCGTCGTCTATTCTTGATATATGTCTGTGTGAAATACGCATATCTTGTACAGATATGTGTGTAATATTCTTTATTACCTGTTATCGTTCAAACCATTGGACCAATTTATATAATTAAGATATCGTTAGATGCGTCTTGACAGCCCAGGAGCCCTTATCTAAGAACAAGCGAAAATAAACATAGACAGAAAACAAAGCGAACGGCGTTATTTATGAGTCGATCCAGTTCGTCAAGAAGAGCTTCACTAAGGTCCAAGCAACAGACATCGCCATAATCAATTATGGGGAAAATTAATGCCCGCACTAAGTAAATCTTAGTCTCAACAGGGCTTTAACGCTTCGACAGATTTCACCCACCTTTGTGTTCCACCTCAAGGAACTGTCAATATGAATGCCATCTTTGACGCTGGCACTGAAGGGGATTCTTGAAGCATCAAACATGACAGATGCAACGAGGTTAAGATCGACTTTAGCCAGCTGACGGGGGCTACCAACGACAACAGCTTGAATGGCTTATATCATGAATTTACAAGGACAACGGCTACGCTATATTATCAAATAAGTAATTAATGAGTACAGCCGAACCCCATGGAGAAATAATAATAGTATTATAAAAATTGTATTCATTAGCAATTAAAATAAAATGCACTATGATATTATAAAATATAATAAAGTAAAACTAAAATAAAGTATCAGTAAAATATATGAAAAATTAATATTAGGTCTTTACCTATGAAACTGAAGATGTATGAAAATTTTAAAATGTAAAAATTTTGGTATTTTTTTATTTTAGCTAATCAGAGTATTGGCCCAAATGATCTTTTGCCATTTTGTTTATCCCTTTAAGACGGGACGGGAGGCGATGAAATCAACGACAGCGTCTTCTACTGCCTCTCAGTGTTGAACATGCCATATTGTAAATGGCTAATTGTGAGATGTAATATATTTTAATTAAGATGCTTATGTAACCACAATTATTGCAAATAAACCTTCATTCATTCATTAGAGACTATAGTAAAATGCCACTTACCCACAAATAAAAATGAGTGTTGGTACTCCATGTAATCATTTGATGATTTCATTACTTCGGGACTATATTCACTGATCAAATCACTACATTTAGTCTTAAGAAGATTTTGAACAGTTTCTTCATACAGTCTAGCTGAATACACTAAGTTCTTGTTGGATATAACTTCATTCACAATATCTTGATTGATAAAATCATCATTGTCAACGGTAACAACATCAACCTTAGTATCTTCCTCTAAGCTAAATGAACACTCACTGATATCGTCTCGGTTGATCATATCATTCTGCGTTCCAATGCCAATGACATCAACATCTTCGTCTAAGTCAGATGAACACTCGCCACGATCGTCTTGATTGATCGGATTATAACTGTTTATACCATCTACTTCTGTATCTTCATTTGACTTAGATGTAGAAGCATTAAAATCCTCTTCGTTACTCACACCATTTCCGTCATTTTCCTTCTTAACTTCATTCACAGTCATATCTATCATATCATCAGTTCTATCTTCGCTATTAACTTGGCTATGGTCAATCGCATAGTCTTCTTCAGATTTAATATTATTAATTTCTTCATACACATCAACTTCTTCGAGTGGCGTGTCCGTTCGTGCGTCCGTCTGTTTATTTATTTCCTCTAAATCTTCAGTATCAAAGCCAAAATTTTCTTCACTTTGATTGTCTGCTGGATCAGAACTGAATGGATTATGGATCTGTAACTCAGATCGTATTAACTCTACAGTTATCTGAAACAACATATAAACCAGTAAATCTATTGAAATATTCAAAATTTTGTATTGAAAATTAAAAAGATTGGCAATAAAATGTTTTAATATTTCACATCTTTTTAAAAGAGCCTCACATTACAGGACTCCGATTTTTCCACAAAAGGAAGCTCGCCCCAGCTTCCCTTCTTGTTGGGTTTTTAAACCTAACACTCACTTGTCCGTGTCTCCTGACGACGTCCAGCAGCATCAAGTGCGCCCGCAAGCTCCTGCGCCTGAAGCGAGCGCAGTTCATCAGTCGGTCGGCGCACCCGGCGCACAGGTACCGGGGCAAGTGCTCTTCGTCTGCAGTCTGACAACAAATCACTTCACTGTTCACACTCCTGGTACACTAGTACACAATGGACGCCTCAATCATATACATTACATAATTATGTATATAATACTTCATGGTTGAGGCAACTTGCAACATACTACATGCTGTGAGGGATGTGTGTATT
Source organism: Thymelicus lineola (assembly GCA_963932265.1). Classification (NCBI taxonomy): domain Eukaryota; kingdom Metazoa; phylum Arthropoda; class Insecta; order Lepidoptera; family Hesperiidae; genus Thymelicus; species Thymelicus lineola. Next base: position 6,835,190 of record OZ010708.1, read on the forward strand.
TAAAAATATTTACCATGATTCCAGTTAATGTTTCATACGCCGCATTCAAGACCCTAAAAGATGTCATCGGGTAAATTTTGCAGTCCGTGGCAAAACATATTCTGCACACCTGAGAAATTATGAAATTATATTTTGAATAAATAAGTAACATTATAATCTAAAAAAATCGTAAAAGCAAATAGCACTGTAAAACTTCTTGAATTAGTTTTGTGGTGTGTTACCATTTTGTGGTGTGTGTGTACCAACTACCAACACATGGTACATGAGTTTAACTCTTGGCTTTTTGGGCAAACACAATAAGCCAAGGGTGTTAAATCATTTCTGATGGAGGCTGTCTATCACTTTAATAGCCTGGTAATAAACCGCAGAGGTTTGCATTAAAAACCTTATGATGACACAATAAAAGAATTGTACCACTTAGTTAAAACTTAGTAGCATCAGCGCAAAACAAGGAACAATAAATGTATATAATCTTACCTTCACATAGCACGGTGTCATTAAATCGTCATGTTCCAGATCATTCTGCAATTAAACAATGGTAACATGAGCAATGAACTAGCATAAATTTAAAGAATGAAAAAAAACCTGCCACCTATCAAAACAGTTATCTTGATATACCTTTATGAAATGGTGAGCTCTTTAATTTATAATAAAACCCTTATTGCATTATTCCATTTATTTTTTGACATTTCAAACAATGGCATCTCAAATCCACCATATTTGTTATTTTTAATTTCACTTATCTAAGAACACTTGAGCTGTCAAGACGTATCTAGTGATATCTTAATTATATAAATATGTCCAGCGGTTTCCAAGATATCAGGTAATAAAGAATATTACACACATTCATACAAGATACACGCAAAAAACATAACCCTTTCTTCTCAGTCAGGTAAAAAACAAGAGTAGCATTAGAAATACTGAACATGTCAGAGTATGATAGGAGCTTCAGATATAAGAAAACAATACAAACTTTGAGTCTGTCGGGCACAGTGCTTGCCTGTAGCTGACGCTCCATTGTAGTCTCTAAGAAGTCCACTACGAGGAAATGCTTGGAGCATATAATGCTGCCCGGCTCGGGCTCCCAGTCCGTCTGCCCGAGTGCCTCCATCCATGCTGTACGTAGAGACAGCTCCTCGGGTACTCTACAGCATGAACAAACAGTTTAATTCAGTTGCAGTGTCAGAGCCACTTAATACGCAAGTCCAGCAATTCTTTGCTGGTCTCTTAATAACAACACTGTAAGTATGTGGGTTGGTGTGGCTTCAACCTATGGCCCACTGCTGAGAATGGTTCTCTACTCTTGAGGCTTAAAGCTTCCTCATAAAGAGAGGTTGATGGCTAACCCAATAGAATAAAACTGCTATTTTAACTTAAAAAATGGTACCGATGGCTTATTGAAGAAATTGCCTCCAAAGCACATTATTAAAAAACTACATTAAAATATAAATTATAATGGCTTCGTTATTTACATAAACTGACATTTTGAAAATGTTAACAATATAAGAATACCTGTGAAACGAAAATCCTGGAGATGAGTTTTGGCTGGAATCGTGGTCACAAGTAGGGAAGGAACAGCGCAAGTTGATATCCATATTATTAACTCACGTACATACATACATCAATAGCAAACGCAATAGTTATTATTTAATGTTCAATTTAAGGATTCGTATTGAAACAAATGAAATTTCGTACCAACTGCAGAAAGTAAGGTTAGAAACACAAGTGTCAAGTAGGGATGCACGATATACATCGATGTTCGATGTTACACTCGATGTAAAGTATGGAAACATCGATTTAATCCGATGTTTTTTTAATATGTCAACATCGAGTATGCATCAATGTTTTTTATTCGATGCATCGAAGAGGCAAACCTGAAGAAAAAAAGCGTTTCCTTAGATTTTGGGTTGGCTTTAGTATCCTGCGGCATCAGTATCTGGGTGATTCTATGTTTAATTGATAGGCAGTGATGTCCCAAATCCTAATCTAGTTGCTTTTTGTGAGGTAATGCGTCGTTTTTGAAAAATCTTAATTTTAATTTTTGAGGTTATTTCCAAAAAATACTACACGAATTATGTTAGTTTTTTTATAAAATTATGTTATTAGGTATATTTTATTGTATTATATGTATATTATAATTATAATAATTAGATAAACAAGAGTTCATTGGAAAGATTGGTGGCCCGAGGAATTTGGTCGAGCTAGATGAAATTTAGAAATACAAGTAAGGTTTTTTTTTATATATAATAAAAGGGTAATATACCTATATATAATATATAAATTTTACTGTTTATGTCATACTCTATTAAAGGACCCCGCACTAATTGTTTGAAAATTGTGTTTCAGCGGATTGGTCTGAATTTTTGGTATGTTGTAGCCCTAACCGTACTGATCAAAAGTCCTAATGGGCACGACCCCCCCAAATGCGTATTTTGTCCTCCAGGGGGCACTTTCCCCCAAAGTCTGTTTATTCGATTTCTACGGAATCATTCTGAATTTTTAGTATGTTGTAGTCCTAATCATGCCAAACAAGAGTCCCAATGGACACAACCCCCCCCCCCCCAAATGTGTATTTTGTCCTTCAGGGGGCACTTTCCCCCTAAAGTCTATTTATTTGATTTCTGAGGAATCATTCTGAATTTTTAGTATATTGTGCCAAACAAGAGTCCCAATAGGCACGACCCCTCCATATTGCGTGTGTTCTCCTTCCGGGGGCGCTAAGCCCCCCCCCCATGTTCTATTTATTTAATTTTAGCGGAATTATTCTGAATTCTTCGTATGTTGTAGTTCTAACCGTGCCAATCAAGTGGTCCTATAGGAACGAACCGTATTCCGTAGGCGTATTTCCGCCATCTGGAGAAAGAAAAACCTACTACTGGCTACAACATACTTAAGAATTCGGAACGATTCCACTGATATCACATGAATGAACTTGGTAGGGGGAGGTTGCCCCTTGCGAAAAAAACGCTCAGAAAGTTATTGAAAAAATGTAGGTTTTAAATGAATTAGCTTTGGGGGGTTTTTCTTTCTCCAGGTGGCGGAAATATGCCTACGGACTACGGTTCGTTCCTATAGGGACTCTTGATTGGCACGGTTAGAACTACAACATACCAAAAATTCAGAATTATTCCGCTAAAATCAAATAAATAGAACATGGGGGGGGGGGGGGCTTAGCGCCCCCGGAAGGAGAACACACGCAATATGGAGGGGTCGTGCCTATTGGGACTCTTGTTTGGCACAATATACTAATTCAGAATGATTCCGCAGAAATCGAATAAGTAGACTTTGAGGGGAAAATGCCCCCTGGAGGACAAAATACGCATTTGGGGGGGTTGTGCCCATTGGGACTCTTGTTTGGCATGATTAGGACTACAACATACTAAAAATTCAGAATGATTCCGCAGAAATAGAATAAATAGACTTTGGGGGGAAAGTGCCCCCTGGAGGACAAAATACGCATTTGGGGGGGTCGTGCCCATTACGACTTTTGATCAGTACGGTTAGGGCTACAACATACCAAAAATTCAGACCAATCCGCTGAAACACAATTTTCAAACAATTAGTGCGGGGTCCTTTATTTATTACATTCTAGTAAAATTTTTCGAAATTGGTGACAGAACCGATTTAGTCAATCCCGACCCCACGTGGTACTAGTTTGCCCTACCCCTAGAGTGAATGTAAACCCCGGAGGCGCGGAGGGAGAGCAGCCCCCGCCCGCTGTAACAAACGTAGACGAGCATGGAGTGCCTGCAGTTTGTTACGCAAGGGCGAAGGGGCTGCACTTCCCGCAGCGCCGGAGACGTTTAGAAGCCTGTTTGTGTATCAAAAACCCCTAAATTCTCCCTAAAAGTGCAGATAATGCAACTTTGTAATTATAATGATTTGTCATAAAATTGGTGCGTTTTGTGTGTCTCCCCATAAGGAGGTCGAAATTTTATTTCTTCCTCCACCACCTAACATTAATTTAGACTAGTTTATGACAAATATTGAGAAGTTTTCACAGATTTAACCTCAAAATAAAAATTAAAAAAACTCGAAAACTATGAGTTTCCTCACTTAGCCCCTTTATGGGGGGGTACCCTACCCCACCCCCTACCCTCCCCCCTAACTCCACCCCCCTCCCGATGCCGCAGGATACTAAAGAAATACCTAGATTTGGGACATCAAATTAACTGCCGATGACCTTTTTTTAGTCCCAACGCTACTAAAAATAAAAAACAATCGATAAATAAAAACATCGATCATTGAAACATCGATATTACATCGATGCCACTATGCGACGCATTGCATCGAAAAAAACATCGATGTTTTTTTTCAATGTGCATCCCTAGTGTCAAGTTTAAACTTTAAACATGCGTCAAATGAATAAAGTGCAATGTCGTCAAATTATTTGACTTTGACAAATGTCAATTATTATTATCGTGACATATTGGGCGCGTGCCACTAGACGTTCACAACGATCAAAATGACCCATTTTGCGTTCCACTGGGCGATCACGGTCGTCATGGTCGCGGCGAAAACGTCATTGATGACGTCATTAATTTTGCTCAGTTTGCTCACGCCCCATCGGCAGGATGGGTCGAAGTACTATATCTATGGTCGAAGTGGTCGAAATGCAGTGTTACCAGATTTATTATATTATTTATTAATCCTGTTTTTAGACCTGACAACACTGGGTAGAAAAAGATGGTGATAATTTGTTGCAATTTAATAATAGTTAAGGATGGCGACGGAAAAAATAACTTTATACGATTCGACAAAAGATATTTTAGTGGAAGTAGTAGTTTGTCCAGCAGATGCTCGACGTGCGGTCACAGGTCGATATATTATTATGTTAAATTATGTAAATAATTTTAATGAATACATTTTTGCTAGTATAAATAAAATTGATAAATAATTATGTAACGTTTAATTATAGCTTACGAATTATAACATAACCTCTGATCTAAGTCTTAAACTTATTTTCAACATCACAAAGTACATTTTGTATCAAAACGTCTAAAACGTGTAAGTACTCTGTGGCTAAAATACTCCCTATGCCCGTTCCACTTGGGTGTACGATTGTAACGCTCACAAGCTAGTGTAACAGGAAAAACTGCGGTTTTGAGCGTGATCGTTGTGAACGTCTAGTGGAACGCAGCATTTAAAGGTCTACTTTGACAACTCAAACGCACAAATGTTACCAGTCGTACATAGACATTGCTGTAATGCTGTTCATTATCACGCAGTTTCCTGATGGACCAACAATTTTAAGTTTTAAGTTAAAGTATTAGTCTACTATGTTAACCGCGGATTGCTGCAAAGTAGACTAATACTAACTTAATAACAATGGATTCCCGCAAAGTAACGCCTGATACTATAAACTGGACCAACTATGTTACATGCACAATTAGTTGTGCCAACTGCCATCCTAGAAAGATCACATAGTCGAATCACTTATTCACAGGACCAAATTAACAGAAACTAATGTAACTGTGTGAATTAATATTGCCTTAGTATTATAATATAAGGAACAACACAAGTTGATATCCATATTATTAACTCACGTACATACATACATCGATAGCAAACGCAATAGTTATTATTTAATGTTCGATTTAAGGATTCGTATTGAAACAAATGAAATTTCGTACTGTAGAAAGTTAGAAACAAACAATTTTAAAAGTTTAATTAAACGATAACATCAAACAACATCAACAATCACCCACAAGCCGACAGCCACAGGTCCCACAGAGTATGTTTTACAAAAACCTAGGGATGTTCTATCCGATTCGATACTTGTGTGGATCGATACAATGGGATACGATCCGCTCGATTTTTGTTTGTATCGATACAATGGCATTCGATCCACTAATGGATCGATACACAAGTAAGGTGGATCGGATCATTCAGATCGAATTAAGGAGATAGGCATTTTTTTTATTTAAAAGATTTAACCAAAACAGAATATTTAGCCAAGATATTAGCCGATCGATAATTTGATAAACATGTAAGGAGGATCGGTTTAATGTATGAATTAAAGTAATTGTTTTAACCTTAGAGTTAGACAAATATTATTAATAGACAGACGATACACATGTACGGTGGATCATATCGAAATCTGGAGTCAGGCCGGGTCGATTGTATTAAACTTTGAGATAAATCAAACACGTAGCGAAGATATTGGTGGATCAATACAGTAAGGTGGATCGGATCGATAGCTAGCTAATATATAAAAGAGATAATTAGCTAATTGTTTCGATGCAATAAAGAGGATCGGATCTAAATATGGAGATATCGAATAGTTTAAAAATAAATGTAGCGAAAGTATTGTCATATTGATAGTATCGATACTTTAAGGTGGATCGAATAGAAATCGAAATTTTGAGTTCAGATTAGGTAAAAAATACAAAATCTTTATTATCTTAAAATATTTGATTCAATCCGGATCGATCCAAAAACTCGTATCAAAGCACATGGATCGATACACTTCAATACGATCCAAATCGATACGTAATATCGATACAAGGCACCTGGAGCGACATCCATACAATAACCTAAGTAGGTGTTGCCAATAAGAAAGTTTGATAACCCGCGTCAGTTATGAATTGCCCGAAATTCCCCGCTTGTTTCCTCGAAATGATTTTTTTTTCATTAAAAGACTGTTTTATACCACATTTGTTCATTAAACTACTATAACTTAAAATACCATACGTTACACCTAACAAAATACAAAGACAAAATTATCTCTTACATCTACAGACTACATCCGCACCACTCAAAACAAAGTAGGAACCACAGACATATAAACAGAAGGAACCACGTGCTTATTTAAATTTTAGTGTAAGTACAAAAAAAAATGTATATGAATCTTTCATAGCCTTTATTTTATTTGGAATAGTTTATTATTTTTGCCAAATTCTCTCACTAAGCCTATTTCGATTAGGTTCAAATTTTAAAAGAGACCCCGCTTTAGCTATACCTTGCTTGGTATGCATTAAAGCAGCAATGTAATATCAGAAAGGTAATATCAGCAGGAGACCTATTACCTATTAAAGTTGAAAAAGTATCCAGCTGTATACAGCTGGTACTGGAACCATCCGTCTTCAGAAACCTCTACGAAGTTATGTATCCAGTTAGATTAAGATATCCATGTCCAGTACCAACCAACATCATCCTACGACAATAGCGCACAGAACAATATTACTCCTAGCGGAGCAATAGCGTGGACATACGAATATGAATTACTACGCTATGAACTAACGCAGCTGTTGTAGACAGAGCTGTGGACTGTGGAGTAAAGTTTGCTGAGTTCAATAAAATTTATCCTAGGCTCCCGCAGCGCCCTCCCATTATTCAACGCGTTTTTACGGACACTTTTGATACACAGAGATGGCGCTCCTTACCCTCTATACTCTATGCATCAAATCATTGATATAGGAATAATAATAATAATAACTTTTTATTTTTATCTCCACACAAAAATTACAATATGTCCTTATTGCACTACAGTACATGTATATATTGTGATAATTTGTTTTGTGGGAGATCTGGTGTCCAAACTAAGCCGAAGCCTGTATTTTGGCACACCAGGAATCCCCTTTACAGATTTGACAGATAAAATAATACAATACTGAGGTACGACTATATAATATAGACTTAAACAAAAACAATTTTTTTTTTGTTCCTAAGACCTCTAATCTTTAAGTTATTGTGCATGAGTGGGTATGTTCGTTAAATGCCTGCATGTGTGTGTGTGTTTCCTAACATAGTGTGTGATTTGTAAGTGCCTGTTCGTGCGCGCGCGTGTGTGTGTGTGTGTGCGTGTGTGTGTGTATTAGTGTTATCTGCATGTAAGTGTCTGTATGTGAATATGTTTTGTGTTGCGTATTGTATATGTGTGTGGTCAGATTTCAACCTGTGTATGATAGCATATTTATGTTGTGTGTATATATGTGGTATTGTATATTTCTACTATTAACTATATGTTCATTTTTTGTATTAATCTTTCAGTTTCTTTGTAATCCAGTGTAAGGAGCCATTTAGTTAATTTATTTTTGCATTGATACCTGTGATCATTTAATATTTTAAGTTTTTTATTTACTTTATTGTATAAGAAACAGCTGCGATATCCAAAGAATTTCTTTGCAAAAGATGTATTAACCCTAGGAATATCACAGACTGCGAAGTGTCTTCTAGTATTTGCTGTTTTATTTATCATCTCCGGTGTAATAGTCGAATGTATGCGCAATACTGTATAAAACGTACAGCTGGCGTACCGTTAGTAGTCTGGCTTCCATGTGTAATTCATGGGTTGGAAAAAGTCGTGGCTTAAATTGACTTATTTTAATGATCATCCTTTGTGCCCTTTCAATTTCTATCATTTTACTTTTGTCTGTCCCTCCCCATGTAGTAATGCCGTAGGTAATAATTGACTGCACCAGTGCTTCATACAATAATTTAATTGTTTTGAAATCTGCTACATGCCGGATTTGTTTAAAGAAATAACTTAATTTTCTTATTCTTTGTGAGACGGAATGGATGTGTTTTTTGAATGACAGATTATTATCTATAATTATTCCTAAATATTTAATGTGGTCAGTTGCTTTAATACGAGTAGAAGGACAGTCACAGGCGTGGGATGAGAGGAGACATTTGTGAGCAATTATTTTAGTAGACGGATTCATCTCGACTTTGTTTTGAATTGAGAAGGTAATGTAAATTGTTTTTTCTTCATTTAGTGTTAGAGAATTTGATAGTAACCAGTCACATACTTTATTGAAACCTATTTGGGCCAGACGATAGACTTCAGTCCAGGAATCTGCGTAAAAGGTAAGGGTTGTATCATCTGCATAGGACATGATTTTACAGTTGTCTAGATTTAGGTTACAGAGTTCATTTATGTAGCACAAAAAGAGTGTAGGGCCTAGAATACTGCCTTGCGGCACGCCATATTCGACAGGTAAGTCATCACTGATATGCTCTCCTATTTTCACGTGCTGAGTTCTGTTAGTTAGGTAATCGGACATTAGAGAAAGTGGAACAGCTCTAATACCAAGATCAAATAGCTTTTGTATAAGGTGGGAAATAGAAACTGTGTCGAAAGCTTTTTTTAGATCGAGGAAGATAGTTAGACATTTAAACTTATTGTCAATTTTATTTACCAAAAAGTTAGTGTAGTCCTGAACCGCATCATCAACAGAGCGACCAGATCTAAAACCATATTGATTTTTTGAAAACAGATTATATTTTTCTAGGTACTTTATTAATCTTACATTTATTAAACGTTCAAATATTTTTGAAAACGAGGTTAGAATGGCAATTGGTCTATAGTTATTGACAGATTTTCTATCTCCCGCCTTATGTATAGGAAGAACTCTTGCAGTTTTGAGTGCATTAGGAAAGATACCCGCATCAAAACAACGATTGATTAAATTTGTAAGTACCGGAGCTACTAACAAGGAAATATTCTTGAGCGTGTTTGCATTGATTGCGTCCCAACCAGGAGAAGAGTCTGATTTCAAGTTCATAATTGCCTTAAAAACTTCTTCCCTATCGGTCGGTAGCAAAACAAATGAGTTTGAGGGTGTGTTAGATACAGATTTATAATAGTTATTTGACGTATTATTAACCGATAAGAGTTTGCCTATGTTTGTGAAGTATTTATTAATAGTATTAACGTCCTGATTAGTGTTTAGTAGTTCCAACGGTAAGTGTTTTGGAGAGTTAGTGTTTGTTATTGTTTTGATGGTAGACCGCAGCTTCTTAGGATTATTTTTGCTTTCTAATAGTTTTTGTTTCTCGTACTGGTTTTTAAGGTTTTTAAGTAATCTATTACATAAGTTACGATATCTTTTATATGTGCATTTTAATACTTCATCATTTTGATTTGATTTTAATTTTTTATGCATTCTATCTCTCGTGCGGATACATCTTAACATACCGGATGTTATCCAAGGCTTTATTATTACCTTATTCCTAGGAATTAACGACCTAATTGAGCTATTCAATATTAGTGTTCTAATAATATCTAAGAGGTTGTTCATTGCTTTATTAAGATCAGATTCATTATATATAGGAGCAAAATCGACAGAGTTACATTCTAATTTAAGTTTTTCTCCGTCCACTCTAGTCATTATTCTATGTTTAAGTATTTTTAGTTTTGTTGTATTAGTCTTGAGCGAAAAAAATACTGCTTCATGATCAGTAATAGAAGTATGGAGGACAAATGTATATGCACTCAATTTAGTTTTTAGGATTACATGATCTAAACATGAGTTATTTCTGGTGGCAATGTTTATTGCAGGGAGTAGACCATGATAAGCTATAGTGACTTTATAAGAAATGGAGTTATTATTACTCAATAAGTCGATATTAATATCGCCTACGATTATAATATTTTTAAATGCTGAGACGGATTTTAACAAGCTGTGAAGCGAATTCAAAAAATTATCTATGTTAAGAAAACTAGGTGGCCTATATATTGCAATTAAAATTGTATCAGTATCTATTTTCACAGTTAAGCAGTTAGCATCCAAAATATTGGGTTCCTCAACGGTACAGTTAAAGTTAGTGCTGATATATATGACAATACCATCATTTTGATTGTAGTTGTCATTTGTTCTATAGGAGCTGAAACCATCAAGAATTGGCAAGTTAGATACCTGTGATAGCCAGCATTCTGAAAGTACAATTATATCACATGGAAGATTCATTCTGCTGAGAAGGACACTTATTTCATTAAAATTGCAATTTATACTTCGGATATTTTGTTGTAAAATTTTTAGGTATTGTATTAGATTGTATATGTGTATGACATTCTTCTGGATCACAGGATCTTACGGAGGCTAAATTGAAATGATCAATATCGTTAAATAACGTATTTGTGTTGTTAAATGTGTGGAGTGTGTATATCAAAGGTGACAGAAGTGGATTACATAGGGATGGCAGGATAGGTTGTTTCAGTTCCATATTAAGTTTATTTTTTATTGTGTTTTTATGTGAAACTTTTTGTGAGAATAATATGTTACGTGTAATTAATTTTAGCCTTATCAGATTTACATTCTTATGAAATGTTTTTATATATGCAATTTTGCATAGATTTACAGTATAAAATAGTAAATAAGATAATGAAATGACATATAGGGCAACACCAACAACAGTAGGATTATCAAAATTATAGAAAGAATATATGTTGTCAATGATAAATAATTTTGTATTTTGTAAGTGTATGGGTATGAGGTATATCATAGAAAAAAAGTACGAATAGTTCTGCTTTATTTTTATATTTTTAGGTTTAAGGTAGTAATTTTCCCACAGCAGTGTTTGCTTCTCTGTGAAAATGAAATTATTTCCAAAATTATGCACAAAAACTATAGCGATTATTTTCATAGTTAAATAAAGTATTGAGAAAGTATAGATTACATATAATGGACTATGGTTATTGTGCATATAATAATAGTATTTAATTGGAGTAGTACTATTTAATTTATGTTGTGCAATATTTTTCTGGTTGTCATGTAGTAGAAGTGTTTTACATGATAAAAGGCACATTTTATATAAAGTAAAGGCAGAAAAACATAAGACAATATAGTTCATATGCTTCCAAAGATAGTATATAAGAAACAAAACAATAATACATTTCTGTTGGAATACTACATTTTTAAAAATGGTGTATAATTTGAAGATTACTTTAATTAAATATAGCATGCACAGTAAAATCTTAACAAAACATACTAAGCCACCATTTTTGGTTTGGACATAAAAGTATTTGATTAAAAAATAGGTATATTTTAGATGTGTTTTAACAATAACAGTTGCATTTTGTTCTAAACATAATAAGTATGGTTATAAAAAATAAAACATTAAACAAGTAGCAGAAAACCTCTAGTCATTGTGGGGTGAGTTTTACTATATCTTCTTCACACATAATGAGGATTGGTGACGTTCCATCTTTTTGCCGTATGTAAACCTTACCATATGACGTCCAACAGCCAGCATAGTTATGTTTTTTAACACATTCTCTTGCTAAGAAAAAAAGACGTTTACTTCGGGCAGTAAGAGAATCAGATAGGTATACTGGTTTAAGTTGACCTTGAATCTTGAGATGTGAGGTGTTGAGTTTTATTTTACTTTCCTTGTTAAACAATTTCGAGGATTTAATTATAGTTTCTTTCAGCAAACTTGATGTAAATTCAATTATTATATGGCCAGTTTTTGTAGCATTTTTCTTATATCTATATATATTACTTATATCGTTGCCCTGTACACGTACATTGAGAGCAGCACCTATATTTTCAACGTAACTAATCAACGTAGATTTATTCTCTAATTCAGATTCAGGTACGTTTCTCAATTCTAAACAAGAGGATTTTGCGTTACGTTCTAGAAGTTCAACTTTTTGTTCTAATGAAGTAATTTGAGATTTCATATTTGTATTCTCAGCTTTCGTAAGCTGTAACTGAGATATGACGTCGTCGTATTTTCGGTCATAGATTGCAAGGTTTGCGTTATATCAGTATTTTGTTGCGACAATTTCTTCATTTCATCAACAAATTTAAGCGATTGCAATGTTTGTTGTTGTTGGAGTGTGGCTAACAAGTCCTTAATCTCAGAGAGAATGGAGTCATCATGCTTACGTTTATACCGGCGAGTAACATTTGATATATTTTCATTATCTGGTTCTGAATCCATACATTCCGACAAAGTATCTGAGTCACGTACTATTAGGTTCGGTGTGACTAATGTTTTGCTTGTTGATAATGGGGGGCTCTTTTGAGAATACATTTTATAATATCTAATTGTTATTTGAAATATAGGCCTATATTTCCGATCGGCGCTTGCGCAGGTAGTAGATAAGGACGAGTTTATAATGACGTGAAGCCGTGAAAAATGCAGCTATCACTCTCAGTTTTATTAATCTCTTTGCAGATAGATAATATATTTGTCTCTTTCTGGTATGTTTCTATCACTTAGATATGCAGGTGGTACGATGACGGCGTCGCCGCGTCGTTGTCTTGCTTGCACTTATTCGGATCACTCGCGCACGCTAATGAAATAGCGATTACTTATTTTAGTAGAACAACAAACACAATACACGTCTTAACTCCACGACAGTTGCGGGGGGAATCTAGAAGGATTTGTTATAATGTCATATAAATAGTAATGGAATAGTTTAAAACATAATGGCGTCCTTGTCTAACGTATGAAATAAAAACAATCCAACTCTATACGCAACAGTTTCGCTATACTGTCAAATTCATGACGTCAGACGTGTGCCATGTTCGCCATATTGTGTTTCTCTTTACTACAGTGTAAACTGTGACTTATTACTAAGGTACTAACTACTAAAACACACTTTGGCAAAGGAATGTAAGTCAGGTCAAAGTGGATATTAACAAAACCGCCATGTTTTGTAACGTATATAGGTATGCACGTTTTTTTTCGTAGGTATGGCGGCTCCTATAATTCAATGCGTCAAATGAATAAAGTGCGTTGTCAAATTATTTGGCTTTGACAAATGTCAATTATTATCTGTAGGCTTAGTGAGAGTTTTACACATTGAGATACAGGAGCTGCACTACCTACGAAAAAAACGTGCATACTTACGCAACAAAACATGGCGGTTTTGTTCCTACTAATTTCCAATTTGACGTGACTTTGACATTTCTTTGTCAAAGTGGGTTTTAGTAGTTAGTACCTTAGTAACTTGGTAATAAGTCACAATTTACACTGTAGTAAAGAGATAAAACAAAATGGCGAACACGGCACACGTCTGACGTCATGAAAAATTTGACAGTATAGCGAAACTGTTGCCTATAGAGTTGGATTGTTTTTATTTCATACGTTAGACAAGGACGCCACTATGTTTATTATTTCTTCTTTTAAACTATTCCATAACTAAGTATCTATATGACATTATAACAAGTCCTTATAATTCCTAAGTCAATGGTTTTACATGACATAACGGGCTCGCTAACGTAAATGCGAGTCAGCTATGCTATTGGCTACCGATGCATTTTTTTTAAATTATTTTCACTGCCGCCAAATCGGTAGCCAATAGCATAGCTGACTCGCATTTACGTAGCGAGTCCGTTATGTCACGTAAACTCACACTAAGCCCACTGATCATATAGTCGAATCACTTATTCACAGGACCAAATTAACAGAAACTAATGTAACTGTGTGAATTAATATTGCCTTAGTATTGCTTTAGTTGGGAATGTTGGGATCAATTAAAACGTAACACAGTTATAAAAAATACTTTATTTTATAGGAATAATATCTACATCTTATAGCGTATGGTGTTACCTAACTTAAATATAGTAGCGGGCAACCCCGTATTAGTTGCCGCCCAACGTGAAAACAGGTCACTTTACAACCACTCCAATATCATAGCAATAAACTTATACTTTCGCCTAAATTTAGCACTTCAAAACTAGACCAAATTAACCATTTTATTGATTGAGTGTTACAAAAATTGAAGAAGAGAACGCCACGGACATAAAAAAAAGACATCAATTCAAACAGAGTTATCTCAAATTATTCTTTTCACATTTTTTAATATTTACGTGATTCAAGTTTTTTGTCATTATTATATCTATCATATTAACCATAGCACTAAGTTGATTTTGTAATCACTCCTGTAACCATACTTACTAACAGCAATGATCTTACATCAAAAGAGGTAGATAGGTTATACGCGCACCACAAGTGGCACGCCAAAACTGGGCTAATTAGCACAGTCAGTGTTGCCTATTTAGCCCTTTCGGGGCTAGTTCTAGCCCTTTTTACGGGTTTTCAGCCCCTCAAATAATTTTTTAGCACCTAGCCCAATTTCTAGCCCCAAAATCAATTTCCGCCATCTTGAAAAAAAGAGATAAATTCAGGTTTTCCACGAACTTTGATGCAATCGATCGAAAAAACCAATTTAGGTAGTGAAAGATATCGAAAAAATTACCATTATCATACTTGTCTGACGACCTTTTTTTTTGCCCTAACCTCTGTTAATTAAGCAATACCCCCTATTTTCAATGTATTGGACGAATCTAGCCCTTTCTAAAACTGTGTTCAGCCCGAAAACCTGATACCGAGTTGGTAACACTGAGCACAGTTGAACTGTCATCGCGCTAACGTCGCGTCATTGACAACGGCGTTGAAAGTAATTTGTGTTTTGTTTTTGCACTGAAAATGCCATCGTGTGTGATGAGATTCCGCACAAACTACACAAACAAGGTTTCCAAAAGTCAAGGAATCACATTTCATAAGTATTAGTATTTCTTTAATTTATTTCGTATTTTTTACAAATTCAACAATTAAGTATTTTAAAATATATTGTCAGTAAAAATCGAGAGGGACAAAAATACACAATTGAGTGAGTTTGAACGAAAGGTGATATTGTTCCCGATCAAAGATCGATGGATGGATGTTCGATGGGAGCTACTCATATCTCCCATCTCTTTTTCTCTCGAAGTATTAGGCATGTAATTTGTTTTAAAACAACCTATTCGTTTAATGTGTGTGTGAGTCGTGCGGCGGTGACCCAGCGCGGCAGCGTGCCATTTGTAAACATCGAATGTAATATAGGTAAACTGTCTGCCTCTTTTTTTCTAAGATCATTGACTAACAGCATCATCTTTATCGCGGCATCTTCTGCCGGCCCGGAATATGTTCTGTGCATTGCATGTTACCGAACACCGTATAGGTATTGACGTCACCATAACGTGCCACCGATCGCATCGCGAGCATTTAAAGTAATTTATAAAATTAGTGCACAATCAATTACCGCCGCGATCGGGTGCATTCAAATTGGATGTCATCATTCAATCATTATCATCGATAGTTTAAGTTTTTATCAATAAATTGTTTTATTAGTTAACTAGCATTGTTCTTATGTTCCCAACCGGAACAAATATCAACTCTTCACAATCATTTTCCTGATATATCAACCTATATCTCAAAACAACAACAGTCACCACATCATATCAAAATACAATATATATGTGGCGTCAAACCTAAAGAATTAACTACCAGTATCTCTTCCACCTTCAGTTGTACCCTGACACGCTTCGCGGCGGCACATTGTGGCTGCATGGTCAGCGAGTGTCCCCTTCGCTTCCAGTAGATGGCGCTACCGGTACACAGCTGTGGTCGCAGATAAGTTACTGACGCGAATAATTTATCAAAACCATCCTTGAAGCGAATAGTATGTTGTGTTAAAATTTGAGCTCAATCGGTGAAGAACTTTTCCGAGTTTTTGAAGCGTACATAAACAACCTAACATTTTTAAATATTATCTATAATAATATAAATACTCGTCAAGCATACATAGCAAACACATGCAACGTTATCATTTGTAAACATACACAAACCATACTGATGCACACGATCTCAACGTCAGTCAGTTTATGTTTTTTCATTAGAATGTATTAACTGATGTTTTTTTAGGGCCACCTTCTGCCTAAAGATTTTGTTACAAACATCACAGGAATATGGTTTATCATAAGAATGTATTGTTTGATGCTTTTGTAGGTTGCCCTTCTGCCTAAACTTTTTGTTACAAACATCACAGGAATATGGCTTTTCACTAGAATGTATTGTTTTATGAGATTGTAGGTTCCACTTCATCCTAAACATTTTGTTACAAACATCACAGGAATATGATTTCTCATTAGAATGTATTAATGTATGATGTTGTAGGTTCCCCTTCAGCCTGAACATTTTGTTACAAACATCACAGGAATATGGCTTCTCATTAGAATGTATTAATTGATGTTTTCTTAGGGTCCCCTTCTGCCTAAACATTTTATTACAAACATCACAGGAATATGGCTTCTCATTAGAATGTATTAATTTATGGTCTTGTAGGGAACCCTTGTGCCTTAACATTTTGTTACAAACATCACAGGAATATGGCTTCTCATTAGAATGTATTAATTTATGATGTAGTATAGACCCCTTGTACCTAAACATTTTGCTACAAACATCACAGGAATATGGCTTCTCATTAGAATGTATTGTTTTATGATATTGTAGGGACCTTTTCTGCGTAAACATTTTGTTACAAACATCACAGGAATATGATTTCTCATTAGAATGTATTAATTGATGTGTTTTTAGGTTCCCCTTCGTCTGAAACAATTTGTTACAAACATCACAGGAATTTGGTTTCTCATTAGAATGTATTAATTTATGCTCTTGTAGCTTCCCCTTCAGCCTGAACATTTTGTTACAAACATCACAGGAATATGGCTTCTCATTAGAATGTATTGTTTTATGATATTGTAGGGACCCCTTCTGCCTAAACATTTTACAAACATCACAAGAATATGGTTTCTCATTAGAATGTATTAATTTATGAGATTGTAAGGACCCTTTCTGCGTAAACAATTGGTTACAAACATTACAGGAATATGGTTCCTCTAAATGTGTCCGTAGATGACGAATAAGTTTATTCTTACGATCCGTTTTATATTCACACATATCGCAGTAAAAACGTTTCTTACTTGCAGCATGCGCTTTCAAATGTTCCAGCAATTGAATATCACTGTCAGTTTGATAAGGACATATGTCACAACGTAACGTATCATCTGTGGAGGCTCCGTCAGCTTCCGGTGTCTGTTGTTTGTCAATGTTCACTTCATTTAGATACCGCGGTGTCTTCGTCACTTTCTTATCTTTTTGTGTAGGAAGGTCATTCAGAACATCTTCACCTATATAAAATAATGTTGTGTTATTATAATAATAGCGATTGGTTGAGGTAAAGTTGATTGTATTATGATTATGCAGCATTGTTACAAAATATAAGTTACAGAGTTCTGAGGTAACAAACATAACAAAAATACAACCGAACTTCGCTGGTTCTGGACCACCTGCTTTTGAAATCGCCACATTATGTACTAATGGCCTATACTAGCTATGTGCGCCGCCCTGATAAACGCGGGCGTCGGCCTGCCACCGGCTGCACGGCGTGGGTGTGCTTAATTTTTGAATAAAATCATAATTTAATTTGCTCACCATGCTATATAGCACGCAAATTTGGCTACTTTGTATTTTATTTTATTTTATTCAGGATAAAAAACAGCGTTAATTACTAAACAATTTACAATTACAATTTACTTAACATATGCCAATTACAGTTATCCACATTTTACTTATAAAGTTAAGCTAAGTACGATTATAATGCGCAAAAAACGAAATGAAATTGAAACACATTGAGGTGGTAAGAATTGTACCACAAGATAACATTTACACACTTAAAAACAAAATGAATCACTATAAATGCAAAATATATCTATTGTATAGTTATAAAAGTATAAATAAATACATAATAATTATATTATTATAAGAAATGCATACAATTATAAATACTATGACATAGATAAAACATAGAGGTGTAATAAATAAACAAAAGATATTCATTTATATACAGTAAGAGTTCATCATAATTAGATACAAAATTAGATACAAAATTCATAGGTAGTTTATAGTTAGAAAAAATTAACTGTAATAGGTATTTTTATACAATATGCTTAAGATTATTGCTTAAGAATTGTGATAATAATATTATGTAAGTAAGCTAAATGTAAATGTAAGGAAGACGGAGGAGAGTTACAGGGAGGAGAGGCTAAGAACGGCTGTACCGATATTAATGATCTCTGATTTGTTAAACCAACTAAAACTATAAAAGCTTAGTTAATAATGATTCACTACATTAATTAGTCGATTTTCTAAAGACCGCGTTCTTTTTCTTATATTTGTTTTTGTATGAACCTACTCGAAGATTTAAAGTATTGTTACCCACACTTCATACTTTGTTTTGGTGAAAGCTGTGTTTACCTGTCATTGGTTTCGCATGTAGCATAAGACATTTTGTTTTGTACCTACACATTGTTTTCATGTAGAAACTGTTGGTGAACCTTAATAAATAAATAAATAAATAAATAATCTGCGTACTACCGAACAGGTTACTTACTAACCATGTAAATTCAATCAACAGGGGCTATGTTCAAAATGCTTGCATGCACTCTGTGTCTATAGTTACTTTAACTGTCTATGAAAGGATCAATGGTATTGAAAGTATTATTATAATTTGATACTATTTTTACTATATAGTGTGGAATGATGAGGAATAATAATTATAGATTTGTTTTTGATCCTAGTTCATTTTTAACCAACTTCAAAAAAAGGGGGAGGTTCTCAATTCGACTGTTTTTTTTTTAATGTTTGTTTTCTCAGAACTTTGGACTGGGTGAACCGATTTGGATGATTCTTTTTTTAATCGAAAGCTGGTGCTTGTCGTGTGGTCCCACATAAATTTGAACGAGATCTGACAATGGCATCCATGTCAAAATCATATAAGTCTTAAATTTGCATTAAGTATGTGCGCCATAAATGGATGAATAACTCAATATCGCGCCAACCGATTTCGATGATTCTTTTTTTAATTGAAAGCTGGTGCTTGTCGCATAGTCCCACATAAATTTGAGCGAGATCTGACAATAGTATCCATGTCACAAGTACAATGTACTTCATTTGAAGTCGGTTAATTTTTTGTTAAAATGTTACATTATTAGGCATATGAAAATAAGTAGACTTCAGTAAATCCGGATAGTCAATACCAACACGTAAAATATCATATAAGAATCCCATCTTTTTTCATGCTCCCGTCCTTTTTCAAGCGTGAGAAGGTTATAGTGTCGACAGTCTTCAAGATATGCGGAGCTATTATGTTCAAAAAAGTTAATATGTGTAGTAAATTTACATTGAATTCTCTCAATATTATTTCTGTAAATTTAAAAAAATGGAGACCAAATCTGGCATGCATGCTCAAGGATGGATCTTTCGTACGAAAAATAAACTATTTTAAGACTTACTACTTCCTTAAATGAAGCACATGTGCGCATGACAAAACCAAGATTACGAAAAGATTTACTACAAATACTATTAATATGATCTCGCATGGTCATGCCAGCTTCAAAGGGAACACCAAGATTTCGTACTAGTTTGACCCTCTTAACTATAACAGAATATTATTAAGCTCATAGGGAAATATTATTGGATTAATTTTTCTAGTGAAAGACATTTACTGACATTTAGAAATACCCACATTTATGCCTTTTCCTATGTAAAAGCTACGTATATAATGAGGCCAGATCTCTTTTAATTGATTCTTCAATGTTTCGGCATAAAGTAACTGATGAAACTTACTTATATATTTATGTATATGAAATATGCGTATCTTGTACAGATATGTGTGTAATATTCTTTATTACCTCTTATCGTTCAAACCACTGGACCAATTTATATAATTAAGATATCGTTAGATGCGTCTTGACAGCCGAAGAGTACTTATCTAAGAACATAAGCGAAAATAAACATAGACAGAAAACAAAGCGAACGGCGTTATTTATGAGTCGATCCAGTTCATCAAGAAGAGCTACACTAAGGTCCAAGCAACAGACATCGCCATAATCAATTATGGGGAAAATTAATGCCCGCACTAAGTAAATCTTAGTCTCAACAGGGCTTTAACGCTTCGACAGATTTCACCCACCTTTGTGTTCCACCTCAAGGAACTGTCAATATGAATGCCATCTTTGACGCTGGCACTGAAGGGGATTCTTGAAGCATCAAACATGACAGATGCATCGAGGTTAAGATCGACTTTAGCCAGCTGACGGGGGCTACCAACGAGAACGGCTTGAATGGCTTATATCATGAATTTACAAGGACAACGGCTACGCTATATTATCATATAAGTAATTAATGAGTACAGCCGAACCCCATGGAAAATAATAGTAGGATAATAATAGTATTATAAAAATTGTATTCATTAGCAACTAAAATAAAATGCACTATGATATTATAAAATATAATAAAGTAAAACTAAAATAAAACTAAAATAAACTATCAGTAAAATATATGAAAAATTTATATTAGGTCTTTACCTATGAAACTGAAGATTTGTATGAAAATTTTAAAATGTAAAAATTTTGGTATTTTTTTTATTTTAGCTAATCAGAGTATTGGCCCAAATGATCTTTTGCCATTTTGTTTATCCCTTTAAGACGGGACGGGAGGCAATGAAGTCAACGACAGCATTTTCTACTGCCTCTCGCTGTTGAACATGCCATATTGTAAATGGCTAATTGTGAGATGTAATATATTTTAATTAAGATGCTTATGTAACCACAATTATTGCAAATAAACCTTCATTCATTCATTTGAGACTACAGTAAAATGCCACTTACCCACAAATAAAAACGAGTGTTGGTACTCCATGTAATCATTTGATGATTTCTTTACTTCGGGACTATATTCACTGATCAAATCACTACATTTAGTCTTAAGAAGATGTTGAACAGTTTCTTCATACAGTCTAGCTGAATACACTAAGTTCTTGTTGGATATAACTTCATTTACAATATCTTGATTGCGAAAATCATCATTGTCAACGGTAACAACATCAACCTTAGTATCTTCCTCTAAGCTAAATGAACACTCACTGATATTGTCTCGGTTGATCATATCATTCTGCGTTCCAATGCCAATGACATCAACATCTTCGTCTAAGTCAGATGAACACACGCCGCGATCGTCTTGATTGATCGGATCATAACTGTTTATACCATCTACTTCAGTATCTTCATTTGACTTAGATGTAGAAGCATTAAAATCCTCTTCGTTGATCACACCATTTCCGTCATTTTCCTTCTTAACTTCATTCACAGTCATATCTATCATATCATCAGTTCTATCTTCGCTATTAACTTGGCTATGGTCAATGGCATAGTCTTCTTCAGATTTAATATTATTAATTTCTTCATACACATCAACTTCTTCGAGTGGCGTGTCCGTTCGTGCGTCCGTCTGTTTATTTATTTCCTCTAAATCTTCAGTATCAAAGCCAAAATTTTCTTCACTTTGATTGTCTGCTGGATCAGAACTGAATGGATTATGGATCTGTAACTCAGATCGTATTAACTCTACAGTTATCTGAAACAACATATAAACCAGTAAATCTATTGAAATTTTCTAAATTTTGTATTGAAAATTAAAAAGATTGGCAATAAAATGTTTTAATATTTCACATCTTTTTAAAAGAGCCTCATATTACAGGACTCCGATTTTTCCACAAAAGGAAGCTCGCCCCAGCTTCCCTTCTTGTTGGGTTTTTAAACACAACACTCACTTGTCCGTGTCTCCTGACGATGTCCAGCAGCATCAAGTGCGCCCGCAAGCTCCTGCGCCTGAAGCGAGCGCAGTTCATCAGTCGGTCGGCGCACCCGGCGCACAGGTACCGGGGCAAGTGCTCTTCGTCTGCTGTCTGACAACAAATCACTTCACTGTTCACACTCCTGGTAGACTAGTACACAATGGACGCCTCAATCATATACATTACATAATTATGTATATAATACTTCATGGTTGAGGCAACTTGCAACATACTACATGCTGTGAGAGATGTGTGTATTTAAAAATATTTTACCATGATTCCAGTTAATGTTTCATACGCCGCATTCAAGACCCTAAAAGATGTCATTGGGTAAATTTTGCAGTCCGTGGCAAAACATATTCTGCACACCTGGGGAATTATGAAATTATATTTTGAATAAATAAGTAACATTATAACCTAAAAAAATCGTAAAAATAAATAGCACTGTAAAACTTCTTGAATTAGTTTTGTGGTGTGTTACCATTTTGTGGTGTGTGTGTACCAACTACCAACACATGGTACATGAGTTTAACTCTTGGCTTTTTGGGCAAACACAATATTTCTGATGGAGACTGTCTATCACTTTAATAGCCTGGTAATAAACCACAGAGGTTTGCATTAAAAACCTTATGATGACACAATAAAAGAATTGTACCACTTAGTTAAAACTTAGTAGCATCAGCGCAAAACAAGGAACAATAAATGTATATAATCTTACCTTCACATAGCACGGTGTCATTAAATGGTCATGTTCCAGATCATTCTGCAATTAAACAATGGTAACATGAGCAATGAACTAGCATAAATTTAAAGAATGAAAAAAAACCTGCCACCTATCAAAACAGTTATCTTGATATACCTTTATGAAATGGTGAGCTCTTTAATTTATAATAATACCCTTATTGCATTATTCCATTTATTTTTTGACATTTCAAACAATGGCATCTCCAATCCACCATATTTGTTATTTTTAATTTCACTTATCTAAGAAGACTTGAGCTGTCAAGACGTATCTAGTGATATCTTAATTATATAAATATGTCCAGCGGTTTCCAAGATATCAGGTAATAAAGAATATTACACACATTCATACAAGATACAAGCAAAAAGCATAACCCTTTCTTCTCAGTTAGGTAAAAAACAAGAGTAGCATTAGAAATAGTGAACATGTCAAAGTATGATAGGAGCTTCAGTTATAAGAAAGCGATACAAACTTTGAGTCTGTCGGGCACAGGGCTTGCCTGTAGCTGACGCTCCATTGTAGTCTCTAAGAAGTCCACTACGAGGAAATGCTTGGAGCATATAATGCTGCCCGGCTCGGGCTCCCAGTCCGTCTGCCCGAGTGCCTCCATCCATGCTGTACGTAGAGACAGCTCCTCGGGTACTCTACAGCATGAACAAACAGTTTAATACAGTTGCAGTATCAGAGCCATTTAATATACAAGTCCAGCAATTCTTTGCTGGTCTCTTAATAACAACACTGTAAGTATGTGGGTTGGTGTGGCTTCAACCTATGGCCCACTACTGAGAATGGTTCTCTACTCTTGAGGCTTAGAGCTTCCTCTTAAAGAGGGGTTGATGGCTAACCCAATAGAATAAAACTGCTATTTTAACTTAAAAAATGGTACCGATGGCTTATTGAAGAAATTGCCTCCAAAGCACATTATTAAAAAACTACATTAAAATATAACTTATAATGGCTTCGTTATTTACTTAAACTGTCATTTTGAAAATGTTAACAATATAAGAATACCTGTGAAACGAAACTCCTGGAGATGAGTTTTGGCTGGAATCGTGGTCACAAGTAGGGAAGGAACAGCGCAAGTTGATATCCATATTATTAACTCACGTACATACATACATCGATAGCAAACGCAATAGTTATTATTTAATGTTCAATTTAAGGATTCGTATTGAAACAAATGAAATTTCGTACTGTAGAAAGTTAGAAACAACTTTATACGATAACATCCAACAACAATAGCATAAAAGTAGTGATTATTTGATTATGTACTCTGTGAACAATAACCCACAGGTGACAGGTGACAGGTCCCACAGAGACCAGAGTAGGCTTCCCGCCCACGTCCGATAATCGGTGACCG
Organism: Thymelicus lineola; assembly: GCA_963932265.1. Taxonomy (NCBI): domain Eukaryota; kingdom Metazoa; phylum Arthropoda; class Insecta; order Lepidoptera; family Hesperiidae; genus Thymelicus; species Thymelicus lineola. The sequence continues at coordinate 6,859,487 of OZ010708.1, forward strand.
ATTTTTGTACCGACTGTCGGTGAGTCAGTTTTATTTCTGACCGACTTTTTGTAGGACCTGTGCGTTGCATCATTGCTATCAGTACGTTCTATTTTTCTCTTACAAAAAATCGGTCACCGATTATCGGACGTGGGCGGGAAGCCAGGCTTCCCAAAAAAATGAATAATAGTCTTGGGTACAATACTTGGTTCGCGAACGACCTAGGTGGGAAGAGCGCTCCTTTAGGTGAACTATGCGAACTAGTTCATTGAAAATCCCGCTCTTAGTTCTTTTTATATTTCTGTTAGCGTCCACTTTACTAGACAGTGGCGCTATGTGACCAGACCAACCAAGTAATTTACTTTTACTGTGCGCGCCTTGACATTTCGATATCGATACTAAACAACTTCAAATCCCCATGGTTGAAATTTTACCTTCGTATTTTTTAAATAAAAATAAACAAAACTTACAATAATCAAAACTATATTTTTTTCTTTATTTATTGTTCTTACTAAATTACGAGTATTTCAAGAAAAGAACTAATGAACTAATAGAGCGAACTAGTTCATCCTTGGATTATGAACTAAATTGAGCGCTCTCTGTAGTGACCGGTTAGGCCCAAGCCTAACCTAAGTCAGTGTTGCCAGTAAAAAAGTTTGATACCCTCCGTCAGTGTTATCAATTCCCCGAAATTCCCCGCTTCTTTCATCGAAATGATTTTTTTTTCATAAAAAGATTGTTTTATACCACATTTGTTCATTACACTACTATAACTTTAAATACCATACGTTACACGTAACAAAGTGATCTTTTACATCTACAGACTACATCCACACTAGGTACTCAAAACAAAGTAGGAACCACGTGCTTATTTCAGTTTTAGTGTAAGTACAAAAAATTGTATATAAATCATTATACTCAAAATTATCTAAGAGCGCATTAATGATAGCTGCCATTTATTAATATGAACCAACCTTGTACGTACGTCTTTGAGCAAAATGGAATAATTATTTAATTGACATGAATAGTTGGACACTTCGAACAAAGGATTTTGGCAAAATTTGTTAAAAATCCCTGTTCGTATTGTATCGTATTCGTATTGACGTTATTTATAAATCATATTAAACGTTATAATCTAGTAAAAATCCCATCACATCATAATTTATGCAAAATTGAATAAAAAAATAAGGCGTCGAATCAATGTCATATGAAGATGACAAAATCTACACTGACGTTAAGTGATGTGACGGCATGAAAACACTTATAAAACCATAATAATCGATACATTGCTATAATCGAAACTTAAAATAAAAATGAATTTATTTTATTTCTTTCTTTGTTTTTAACAATTAAACAATTTAATTTCTTCTCTTCTATAAGAACATGACCAAAAGTGTTTATTACGATAATCTCTAACCGCAGCCATTTGAACTGATTAAAATACGGTTAGAATATTCATTATTCAACCGAAACCCAAATTTCATACGCTGGATGCGGTGCGGACGAATTAACAGTGAGTTTTTTAGGAAAAAAATATTTTATTATAGTCGTAAATACATAATTATTGAGCGTATAGGTATGGTAAAGTAACTTAAGTAGCTCAATGGAGGCAGTATCATTCCAGTTACTTGTGGATATCTAAATGTTTCGGTTTTTAGAATTTACAATTTAATTATTGCATCGATTAGAAAGTCTTACAATTTTGAATCGATTTGTTGCAAAAATTGGTTCTTTCGTGAATCGATTTTTTTTGTACATCTCTAGTGTCACTGCGATGACAAACGACAAATATGCATTCTTAGTTCGTGGGGACTATAATGGCCTTTATTTTATTTGGAATAGTTTATTATTTTTGCCAAATTATCACACTAATCATATTTCGATTAGGTTCGAATTTTAGAAGAGACCCTGCTTTAGCTTTACCTTGTTTGGTGTGCATTAAAGCAGCAATGTAAAAAAAAAAAAATAAAAATAAAAAAATCTTTATTCAGTCTATCCTTTACACAATGGTTATACAGTTGATGAAGCAACCTAGTAAGTATAAAAAATTTTACACTTGTGGCAGGATGCCCCGCTCTTCCTTAACATAAACATTACATAATAGACTGCAAAAACAAAAGAATCTTCTAAATATAACAATGTACTAATTACAACAGTAAGTAAATATATATCTAAGGAATGCGCCAGGATGTAATATCAGCAGGAGACCTATTACCTATTAAAGTTGAAAAAGTATCCAGCTGTATACAGCTGGTAGGTACTGGAACCATCCGTCTTCAGGTACCTTTACGAAGTTATGTATCCAGTGAGATTAATATATCCATGTCCAGTACCAACCAACATCATCCTAAGACAATAGCGCTGGCATATGAATATGAATAACTACGCTATGAACGAACGTAGCTGTTGTAGATAGAGCTGTGGAGTAAAGTTTGCTGAGTTCAATAAAAATTATCCTAGGCTACCGCAGCGCCCTCCCATTATTCAACGCGTTTTTACGGACACTTTTGATACATAGAGATGGCGCTCCTTACTCTCTATACTCTATGCGTCAAATCATTGATATAGGAATTAGAAGGATTTGTTATAGTGTCATATACATAGTTATGGAATAGTTTAAAACATAATGGCGTCCTTTTCTAACGTATGAAATAAAAACAATCCAACACTATACGCAACAGTTTCGCTATACTGTCAAATTCATGACGTCAGACGTGTGCCATGTTCGCCATATTGTGTTTCTCTTTACTACAGTGTAAACTGTGACTTATTACTAAGGTACTAACTACTAAAACCCACTTTGACAATAATATCCACTTTGACGTGACTGACATTCCTTTGTCAAAGTGAATATTAACAAAACCGCCATGTTTTGTAACGTATATAGGTATGCACGTTTTTTTTCGTAGGTATGGCGGCTCCTATAATTCAATGCGTCAAATGAATAAAGTGCATTATCAAATTATTTGGCTTTGACAAATGTCAATTATTATCAGTAGGCTTATATAGTGAGAGTTTTACACATTGAGATACAGGAGCTGCCCTACCTACGAAAAAAACGTGCATACTTACGCAACAAAACATGGCGGTTTTGTTCCTACTAATTTCCAATTTGACGTGACTTTGACATTCTTTTGTCAAAGTGGGTTTTAGTAGTTAGTACCTTAGTGCCTTGGTAATAAGTCACAATTTACACTGTAGTAGCGATGGGCGATTGTTGCTAGAAAATCAATCGACTGAATCGAAAATTGTGCCATTGCGCATTCGATTGTCGATTTAGTAGTTCCTCACGATGATTATTCGAATAACAATCGACAAACTACTAACTGAACTACTAAATACTAACTGTAGGTATATTAAATTGCCTTGCGCTGTGCGTAGGTGCTTAGGTGCGTTACTGCGTGCGGCGGGACGATGTTGCGTCGATTGTTTTCAAGTACCTATTACTTCAATTTGTTGTTAGTGTGCAAAGAGTAATTTAATACATGAGAAATTAGTTGGTTTTTGACTTTATTAGAGCAAGGTCACGCGTGCGGGTTACTACCTCTTGACACGATGCCTAAAAGTTAGTGTGGGATTTTTTTGAAAAAAATCAAAGAAGGAAATATTGAAAACGTTAAGTGTAAGTTGTGTTCACATTCTGTAACATATCATAAAAATACGAATAACTTAAAGGACCATTTAAAAAGACGAAACAGACCGGCGCCGAAAAAGCTGGACGAAATAATATTTAAAAAAAAATTGGAACTTATTATAGACTAATAAATACTGTTTCGTTACAATCATTATAATACTGTTTCATATTTCATTTTTTGTTTTGTTTATTAGCCAGTTGAATTGTGAAGAGTATTTAAGTTTTTTTTTAGTTAATTTAGTTCTACCAAACCCAGGACTAACTTTAAGTACCTATATTGTTAAAAAGGAATAATTATAACTTTTTTACTTTTTTTATTCCAGTCTTAGTCTTTGAATTATAAAAATCAAAATCAAATCAAAATCAAAAATCGTTTATTTCGTTTCAAAAAGGCAATAACAAACAAGTGGCAAGGGCCCCTGTACTGGGTTGATGTAACCTGTGTTACGGGGTACCCCGCTCTTCCGACAGAGAAATTTTAACAATTTGAAACGGGAAAATTACAATATAAACAAGTGACTTACAAAACTTATACATGAAAAATGATGAAATTTTAGTGTGTGTGTGTGTGTGTGTGTGTGTGTATGTGTATGTGTGATTAGCGAATAAGAAGTTCTGTTTCTTCATAATTGAGGCTAAGCAGAGTTGTTGTTAGCAAATTTTTCAATTTAACACAAGTGAGGGGATACATGTTTAGCCTACTATTTAAATTATTATATAGATGTTTTGATTGGCAGGCAAATTGTTTTTTCTTAAATTTGGTTTTACAATATGGAATATTGAAAATAGGTAAGTTTCTGCGTTTAAGTGTCTGAGGGGCAGTGTAAGTTAAGGTGCTGTGGGTTCGTATAACACTATTTAAAATGTAAATTTGGCGCGTTGTTAAGATTTTATAAGATTTGTGTAGTTCATGAGTTGAGAAACGGATTGGTTTAAAGAACATCACTTTCAATAATGCTCTCTGAGCCCTTTCAAGAGATATTAAATAGGACTTAGCTGCACCACCCCATGCTGTAATGCAGTAGCTTAAAATAGATTGGGTTAGAGCTTTATACATATTTATATTTATTTATATATATAGATATTTATATAACTCCTTACTAACGCACGGTCTTTTTAACTGACGATTTGTCGCGCGTACTACTAAATTGGTATAGTAATACCTTCGCTGCGCTACAAATTAGTATTTCACATAACAGCGCGGCGCTGCGGTACGAATTAGTAGTTCGCACACATTAGTAGTTACACACGTCGATTTGTCAAGCGTACTACTAAATTAGTTATAATTATAATTTAGTATAGTAATACCTGCGCGGCGCTGCGCTACAAATTAGTAATTCACATATCAGCGCGGCGTTGCGGTACGAATTAGTAGTTCGCACACATTAGTAGTTACACGCGTTACGCGTTAGTAGTTACCGCGCGCCAGCCAGTCGATGACAATCGACTTACATCAATTGTTATCGAATTTTATCGACTAAACTGAACAATCGACTAATTCAATAAATTTTAGTAATAATCGCCCATCGCTACACTATAGTAAAGAGATAAAACCAAATGGCGTACACGGCACACGTCTGACGTCATGAAAAATTTCACAGTATAGCGAAACTGTTGCGTATATAGTTGCGATTGTTTTTATTTCATACGTTATACAAAGACGCCACTATGTTTATTATTTCGTCTTTTAAACTATTCCATAACTAAGTATCTATATGACATTATAACAAGTCCTTATAATTCCTAAGTCAATGGTTTTACATGACGTAACGGGCTCGCTAACGTAAATGCGAGTCAGCTATGCTAATTGGCTACCGATGCATTAAAAATCGCATAATTTCTTTTAAATTCTTTTCACTGCCGCCAAATCGGTAGCCAATAGCATAGCTGACTCGCATTTACGTAGCGAGTCCGTTATGTCACGTAAAACTCGTACTAAGCCCACTGATCATATAGTCGAATCACTTATTCACAGGACCAAATTAACAGAAACTAATGTAACTGTGTGAATTAATATTGCCTTAGTATTATAATACACGCTGAATTTTTGAAGTGTGCGTGGATGGCCGAATTCGAAACTATGAAAAATAGCGAAAAATGGTCAAAAGGAGTCTTGGGGCCGATTTTGTGATGTAAACTAAAACTGCATCATTAGATTTTGGAAAAATTAATATTTCTAGCCAGAAATCGAACCCGTTGACATAAAAATCAGCCTGTATTATTACACCATTCGACAGTGTCGCTAACAAGGATATATGCCGCATTTTAGTTGGGAATGTTGGGATCAATTAAAACGTATCACAGTTATAAAAAATACTTTATTTGAATGAATATGGTTTCTCATTAGAATGTATTGTTTGATGTTGTTGTAGGGTGTCCTTCCGCCTAAACATTTTGTTACAAACATCACAGGAATATGGTTTATCATTAGAATGTATTGTTTGATGTTTTTGTAGAACCCTCTTCTGCCTAAATTTTTTGTTACAAACATCACAGGAATATGGTCTCTCATTAGAATGTATTGTTTTATGAGATTGTAGCAACTTCTTCAGCCTAAATATTTTGTTGCAAACATTACATGAATATGGTTTCTCATTAGAATGTATTGTTTGATGTTGTTGTAGGGTGTCCTTCTGTCTAAACTTTTTGTTACAAACATCACAGGAATATGGCTTCTCATTAGAATGTATTAATTTATGATATTGTAGGGAACTTTTATGGCAAAACATTTTGTTACAAACATCACAGGAATATGGCTTCTCATTAGAATGTATTAATTTATGATGTTGTAGGGAACTTTTATGGCAAAACATTTTGTTACAAACATCACAGGAATATGGTTTCTCATTAGAATGTATTGTTTTATGAGATTGTAGCAACTTCTTCAGCCTAAATATTTTGTTGCAGACATTACATGAATATGGTTTCTCATTAGAATGTATTGTTTGATGTTCTTGTAGGTTGTCCTTCTGCCTAAACTTTTTGTTACAAACATCACAGGAATATGGCTTCTCATTAGAATGTATTAATTTATGATGTTGTAGGGATATTTTATGCCTAAATATTTTGTTACAAACATCACAGGAATATGGCTTCTCACTAGAATGTATTGTTTTATGAGATTGTAGGCTCCACTTCATCCTAAACATTTTGTTACAAACATCACAGGAATATGGCTTCTCACTAGAATGTATTGTTTTATGAGATTGTAGGCTCCACTTCATCCTAAACATTTTGTTACAAACATCACAGGAATATGGTTTCTCATTAGAATGTATTAATTTATGAGATTGTAGGGTCCACTTCGTCGTAAACATTTTGTTACAAACATCACAGGAATATGGTTTCTCATTAGAATGTATTAATTTATGAGATTGTAGGGTCCACTTCGTCGTAAACATTTTGTTACAAACGTCACAGGAATATGATTTCTCATTACAATGTATTAATTGATGTTTTCTTAGGGTCCCCTTAGACTTAAACAATTTATTACAAACATCACAGGAATATGGTTTCTCATTAGAATGTATTAATTGATGTTTTTTTAGGACGTACTTCATCCTAAACATTTTGTTACAAACATCACAGGAATATGGTTTCTCATTAGAATGGATTAATTTATGCTCTTGTAGGTACCCCTTCAGCCTGAACATTTTGTTACAAACATCACAAGAATATGGCTTCTCATTAGAATGTATTGTTTTATGATAATGTAGGGACCCCTTCTGCCTAAATTTTTTTGTACAAACATCACAGGAATATGGTTTCTCATTAGAATGTATTAGCTGATGATTTTTAAGTGCCCCCTTCTGCCTAAATTTTTTGTTACAAACATTACAGGAATATGGTTTCTCTAAATGTGTCCCTAGATGACGAATAAGTTTATTCTTACGATCCGTTTTATATTCACACATATCGCAGTAAAAACGTTTCTTACTTGCAGCATGCGCTTTCAAATGTTCCAGCAACTGAATATCACTGTCAGTTTGATAAAGACATATGTCACAACGTAACGTATCATCTGTGGAGGCTCCGTCAGCTTCCGGTGTCTGTTGTTTGTCAATTTTCACTTCATTTACATACCGCGGTGTCTTCGTCACTTTCTTATCTTTTTGTGTAGGAAGGTCATCCAGAACATCTTCACCTATATGAAATAATATTGTGTTACTATAATAATAGCGATTGGTTGAGGTAAAGTTGATTGTATTATGATTATGCAGCATTGTTAAAAATATAAGTTACAGAGTTCTGAGGTAACAAACATAACAAATATACAACCGAACTTCGCTGGTTCTGGACCACCTGCTTTTGAAATCGCCACATTATGTACTAATGGCCTATACTAGCTATGTGCGCCGCCCTGATAAACGCGGGCGCCGGCCTGCCACCGGCTGCACGGCGTGGATGTGCTTAATTTTTGAATAAAATCATAATTTAATTTGCTCACCATGCTATATATCACGCAAATTTGGCTACTTTGTATTTTATTTTATTTTATTCAGGATAAAAAACAGCGTTAATTACTAAACAATTTACAATTACAATTTACTTAACATATGCCAATTACAGTTATCCACATTTTACTTATAAAGTTAAGCTAAGTACGATTATAATGCGCAAAAAACGAAATGAAATTGAAACACATTGAGGTGGTAAGAATTGTACCACAAGATAACATTTACACACTTAAAAACAAAATGAATCACTATAAATGCAAAATATATCTATTGTATAGTTATAAAAGTATAAATAAATACATAATAATTATATTATTATAAGAAATGCATACAATTATAAATACTATGACATAGATAAAACATAGAGGTGTAATAAATAAACAAAAGATATTCATTTATATACAGTAAGAGTTCATCATAATCTGCGTACTACCGAACAGGTTACTTACTAACCATGTAAATTCAATCAACAGGGGCTATGTTCAAAATGCATGCATGCACTCTGTGTCTATAGTTACTTTAACTGTCTATGAAAGGATCAATGGTATTGAAAGTATTATTATAATTTGATACTATTTTTACTATATAGTGTGGAATGATGAGGAATAATAATTATAGATTTGTTTTTGATCCTAGTTCATTTTTAACCAACTTCAAAAAAAGGAGGAGGTTCTCAATTCGACTGTTTTTTTTTAATGTTTGTTTTCTCAGAACTTTGGACTGGGTGAACCGAATTGGATGATTCTTTTTTTAATCGAAAGCTGGTGCTTGTCGTGTGGTCCCACATAAATTTGAACGAGATCTGACAATGGCATCCATGTCAAAATCATATAAGTCTTAAATTTGCATTAAGTATGTGCGCCATAAATGGATGAATAACTCAATATCGCGCCAACCGATTTCGATGATTCTTTTTTTAATTGAAAGCTGGTGCTTGTCGCATAGTCCCACATAAATTTGAGCGAGATCTGACAATAGTATCCATGTCACAAGTACAATGTACTTCATTTGAAGTCGGTTAATTTTTTGTTAAAATGTTACATTATTAGGCATATGAAAATAAGTAGACTTCAGTAAATCCGGATAGTCAATACCAACACGTAAAATATCATATAAGAATCCCATCCTTTTTCATGCTCCCGTCTTTTTTCAAGCGTGAGAAGGTTATAGTGTCGACAGTCTTCAAGATATGCGGAGCTATTATGTTTAAAAAAGTTAATATGTGTAGTAAATTTACATTGAATTCTTTCAATACTATTTCTGTAAATTTAAAAAAATGGAGACCAAATCTGGCATGCATGCTCAAGGATGGATCTTTCGTAAGAAAAATAAACTATAAAACCAAGATTACGAAAAGATTTACTACAAATACTATTAATATGATCTCGCATGGTCATGCCAGCTTCAAAGGGAACACCAAGATTTCGTACTAGTTTGACCCTCTTAACTATAACAGAATATTATTAAGCTCATAGGGAAATATTATTGGATTAATTTTTCTAGTGAAAGACATGTACTGACATTTAGAAATACCCACATTTATGCCTTTTCCTATGTCAAAGCTACGTATATAATGAGGCCAGATCTCTTTGAATTGATTCTTCAATGTTTCGGCATAAAGTAACTGATGAAAGTTACTCATATATTTATGTATATGAAATATGCGTATCTTGTACAGATATGTGTGTAATATTCTTTATTACCTCTTATCGTTCAAACCACTGGACCAATTTATATAATTAAGATATCGTTAGATGCGTCTTGACAGCCGAAGAGTACTTATCTAAGAACATAAGCGAAAATAAACATAGACAGAAAACAAAGCGAACGGCGTTATTTATGAGTCGATCCAGTTCGTCAAGAAGAGCTACACTAAGGTCCAAGCAACAGACATCGCCATAATCAATTATGGGGAAAATTAATGCCCGCACTAAGTAAATCTTAGTCTCAACAGGGCTTTAACGCTTCGACAGATTTCACCCACCTTTGTGTTCCACCTCAAGGAACTGTCAATATGAATGCCATCTTTGACGCTGGCACTGAAGGGGATTCTTGAAGCATCAAACATGACAGATGCAACGAGGTTAAGATCGACTTTAGCCAGCTGACGGGGGCTACCAACGACAACGGCTTGAATGGCTTATATCATGAATTTACAAGGACAACGGCTACGCTATATTATCATATAAGTAATTAATGAGTACAGCCGAACCCCATGGAAAATAATAGTAGGATAATAATAGTATTATAAAAATTGTATTCATTAGCAATTAAAATAAAATGCACTATGATATTATAAAATATAATAAAGTAAAACTAAAATAAAACTAAAATAAACTATCAGTAAAATATATGAAAAATTAATATTAGGTCTTTACCTATGAAACTGAAGATTTGTATGAAAATTTTAAAATGTAAAAATTTTGGTATTTTTTTATTTTAGCTAATCAGAGTATTGGCCCAAATGATCTTTTGCCATTTTGTTTATCCCTTTAAGACGGGACGGGAGGCGATGAAATCAACGACAGCGTTTTGTACTGCCTCTCGGTGTTGAACATGCCATATTGTAAATGGCTAATTGTGAGATGTAATATATTTTAATTATGATGCTTATGTAACCACAATTATTGCAAATAAACCTTCATTCATTCATTTGAGACTATAGTAAAATGCCACTTACCCACAAATAAAAACGAGTGTTGGTACTCCATGTAATCATTTGATGATTTCTTTACTTCGGGACTATATTCACTGATCAAATCACTACATTTAGTCTTAAGAAGATGTTGAACAGTTTCTTCATACAGTCTAGCTGAATACACTAAGTTCTTGTTGGATATAACTTCATTCACAATATCTTGATTGAGAAAATCATCATTGTCAACGGTAACAACATCAACCTTAGTATCTTCCTCTAAGCTAAATGAACACTCACTGATATCGTCTCGGTTGATCATATCATTCTGCGTTCCAATGCCAATGACATCAACATCTTCGTCTAAGTCAGATGAACACTCGCCGCGATCGTCTTGATTGATCGGATCATAACTATTTATATCATCTACTTCAGTATCTTCATTTGACTTAGATGTAGAAGCATTAAAATCCTCTTCGTTACTCACACCATTTCCGTCATTTTCCTTCTTAACTTCATTCACAGTCATATCTATCATATCATCAGTTCTATCTTCGCTATTAACTTGGCTATGGTCAATCGCATAGTCTTCTTCAGATTTAATATTATTAATTTCTTCATACACATCAACTTCTTCGAGTGGCGTGTCCGTTCGTGCGTCCGTCTGTTTATTTATTTCCTCTAAATCTTCAGTATCAAAGCCAAAATTTTCTTCATTTAGATTGTCTGCTGGATCAGAACTGAATGGATTATGGATCTGTAACTCAGATCGTATTAACTCTACAGTTATCTGAAACAACATATAAACCAGTAAATCTATTGAAATATTCAAAATTTTGTATTGAAAATTAAAAAGATTGGCAATAAAATGTTTTAATATTTCACATCTTTTTAAAAGAGCCTCACATTACAGGACTCCGATTTTTCCACAAAAGGAAGCTCGCCCCAGCTTCCCTTCTTGTTGGGTTTTTAAACCTAACACTCACTTGTCCGTGTCTCCTGACGACGTCCAGCAGCATCAAGTGCGCCCGCAAGCTCCTGCGCCTGAAGCGAGCGCAGTTCATCAGTCGGTCGGCGCACCCGGCGCACAGGTACCGGGGCAAGTGCTCTTCGTCTGCTGTCTGACAACAAATCACTTCACTGTTCACACTCCTGGTTGACTAGTACACAATGAACGCCTCAATCATATACATTACATAATTATGTATATAATACTTCATGGTTGAGGCAACTTGCAACATACTACATGCTGTGAGAGATGTGTGTATTTAAAAATATTTTACCATGATTCCAGTTAATGTTTCATACGCCGCATTCAAGACCCTAAAAGATGTCATCGGGTAAATTTTGCAGTCCGTGGCAAAACATATTCTGCACACCTGGGGAATTATGAAATTATATTTTGAATAAATAAGTAACATTATAACCTAAAAAAATCGTAAAAGCAAATAGCACTGTAAAACTTCTTGAATTCGTTTTGTGGTGTGTTACCATTTTGTGGTGTGTGTGTACCAACTACCAACACATGGTACATGAGTTTAACTCTTGGCTTTTTGGGCAAACACAATAAGCCAAGGGTGTTAAATCATTTCTGATGGAGGCTGTCTATCACTTTAATAGCCTGGTAATGAACCGCAGAGGTTTGCATTAAAAACCTTATGATGACACAATAAAAGAATTGTACCACTTAGTTAAAACTTAGTAGCATCAGCGCAAAACAAGGAACAATAAATGTATAAAATCTTACCTTCACATAGCACGGTGTCATTAAATCGTCATGTTCCAGATCATTCTGCAATTAAACAATGGTAACATGAGCAATGAACTAGCATAAATTTGAAGAATGAAAAAAAACCTGCCACCTATCAAAACAGTTATCTTGATATACCTTTATGAAATGGTGAGCTCTTTAATTTATAATAATACCCTTATTGCATTATTCCATTTATTTTTTGACATTTCAAACAATGGCATCTCCAATCCACCATATTTGTTATCTCAAAATTATCTAAGAACGCATTAATGACAGCTGCCATTTATTAATATGAACCAACCTTGTAGGTACGTCTTTGAGCAAAATGGAATAATTATTTAATTGACATGAATAGTTGGATACTTCGAACAAAGGATTTTGGCAAAATTTGTTAAAAATCCCTGTTCGTATTGTATCATATTCGTATTGACGTTATTTATAAATCATATTAAACGTTATAATCTAGTAAAAATCCCATCACATCATAATTTATGCAAAATTGAATAAAAAAATAAGGCGTCGAATCAATGTTATATGAAGATGACAAAATCTACACTGACGTTAAGTGATGTGACGGCATGAAAACACTTATAAAACCATAATAATCGATACATTGCTATAATCGAAACTTAAAATAAAAATGAATTTATTTTATTTCTTTCTTTGTGTTTAACAATTAAACAATTTAATTTCTTCTCTTCTATAAGAACATGACCAAAAGTGTTTATTACGATAATCTCTAACCGCAGCCATTTGAACTGATTAAAATACTGTTAGAATATTCATTATTCAACCGAAACCCAAATTTCATACGCTGGATGCGGTGCGGACGAATTAACAGTGAGTTTTTTAGGAAAAAAATATTTTATTATAGTCGTAAATACATAATTATTGAGCGTATAGGTATGGTAAAGTAACTTAAGTAGCTCAATGGAGGCAGTATCATTCCAGTTACTTGTAGATATCTAAATGTTTCGGTTTTTAGAATTTACAATTTAATTATTGAATCGATTAGAAAGTCTTACAATTTTGAATCGATTTGTTGCAAAAATTGGTTCTTTCGTGAATAGATTTTTTTTGTACATCTCTAGTGTCACTGCGACGACAAACGACAAATATGCATTCTTAGTTCGTGGGGACTATAATTTCACTTATCTAAGAACACTTGAGCTGTCAAGACGTATCTAGTGATATCTTAATTATATAAATATGTCCAGCGGTTTCCAAGATATCAGGTAATAAAGAATATTACACACATTCATACAAGATACACACAAAAAACATAACCCTTTCTTCTCAGTCAGGTAAAAAACAAGAGTAGCATTAGAAATAGTGAACATGTCAGAGTATGATAGGAGCTTCAGATATAAGAAAATGATACAAACTTTGAGTCTGTCGGGCACAGGGCTTGCCTGTAGCTGACGCTCCATTGTAGTCTCCAAGAAGTCCACTACGACGAAATGCTTGGAGCATATAATGCTGCCCGGCTCGGGCTCCCAGTCCGTCTGCCCGAGTGCCTCCATCCATGCTGTACGTAGAGACAGCTCCTCGGGTACTCTACAGCATGAACAAACAGTTTAATTCAGTTGCAGTGTCAAAGCCACTTAATACGCAAGTCCAGCAATTCTTTGCTGGTCTCTTAATAACAACACTGTAAGTATGTGGCTTGGTGTGGCTTCAACCTATGGCCCACTACCGAGAATGGTTCTCTACTCTTGAGGCTTAGAGCTTCCTCTTAAAGAGGGGTTGATGGCTAACCCAATAGAATAAAACTGCTATTTTAACTTAAAAAATGGTACCGATGGCTTATTAAAGAAATTGCCTCCAAAGCACATTATTAAAAAACTACATTATAATATAACATATTATGATTGCTTTATTATTTACTTAAAATGACATTTTGAAAATGTTAACAATATAAGAATACCTGTGAAACGAAACTCCTGGAGATGAGTTTTGGCTGGAATCGTGGTCACAAGTAGGGAAGGAACAGCGCAAGTTGATATCCATATTATTAACTCACGTACATACATACATCGATAGCAAACGCAATAATTACTATTTAATGTTCGATTTAAGGATTCGTATAAAAACAAATGAAATTTCGTACTGTAGAAAGTTAGAAACAAACAACTTTATACGTTAACTAAAACGTGCAGTGTGCTGTGACCGCTGTGACTATATAATATTTATTGATTAAGTACTCTCATTACCTACTCTGTAGTGATTAAGTACTCTGTGTACACTGTGACATAGATTAGATATATGAATTACATAGATTTGGTAATGGTTGGTGTTTTCGCGTATCGCTGGTTTTATCGCTCGCGATAAAATTTTCGCGTGTCGCGCGAGTGACATGGAACGGAACGCCCTGCTACATATCGCGAGCGCGATATAATTTCACGGCTCCATCTCCATATCACGCGACTCGCGAGTAGTCGCGAGTCACCGGCCAAGCTACATTAAACCTATATCACAGAATTCCATCGTGCGAAAGAGAGAAAGCAATATTTGTGATTTGACATTTGAGCGACACAGTGCCCCATCAGCTTGGAGAAAGAATTTGTTTAAGTGAAATTGAGTCTTATTTTCAACGGCATTAGACTTTAGTTTGTCTGATTTTTTTAACTTGCTCAGGTAAATAATTCTACATTACAAAAACTTCAAATGAAAATAAGTCTTATTGGAACGAAGTTCCTTATCGCACGTTATGAAAGGGGGCTAGACGGAAAATTTTCTTACGAAAAGTTGGTACGATACTTTTTGAAGTGATTCAGAGAGTTTTACAGAGATGGCGCTGTACAACTTTCTGAATCACGCTAGTAGCATGAGCTCGTTTCATATTGCTGAATCACACTGCTGAGCGCGTAAAACAATACTTAAATCGAAAGGAACTTCGTTCCATCCAGGTGTCCCTTGACACCTCTCAAGTTTTTTTAAACACGATAAGGTTTTTATAGAACTATGTAGGTACTTGAAATTGTTTATAATGCTAAAATCAAGTCATGATTCGTGATAGTCGTGATACGGTGAGATTTTACTTCACTCGTAATGTAATTTTTACTTAAGTCCGATTTACACGTATTAGTAGTAAAGTAGATAACTAAATTTTAAGTAAATTAATACGTGTAAACAGACAATTTAGTTACTTTTTAGTTTAAACCTCCAAATCTACAGTTTTTTCTTTATATTATTACTAGCGCCATCTGTTTTATTCGCTGTGTAATAGATGCCAAACTTAGGAATAAACCGTCTACCACCTTATAAGACATTTTACAAACAAAGTCAGAAATTAAAAATTATTTTGAGTTCAAATTGATTTTTAAAAAAATATGTACGATTTTAAAAATAAACATTATACTGAAATTTACAGTTTTCTACAGCTTTTTGAAAGCTTCTTATTGTCTATTCCCTGCTTAGATGACACCATGGATATATTACTCTAACATGGATATGTTACTCCAGTGTAATATATCCATGGAATCGTCCAATGAATATCCATGAATTAGTGAAAATATCCATGGACGGTCCATGGATATTTTCACTGTTCTAAAATATTTTTTGTAATGCATTGGTAATGTATGTAATCATAAATATTTCCACTTTTAAATACCTTTATTATGTAGGAATTAAATATCCTAGTCAAGTGTAGCAAACATGAGAGTAGCCTCTCATAAATAAGACAGGAGCTCTGTAGTAGGTTACAGATGTCATAGCTTACTCGCTTACCACTATATTATAGTAACTAGCTGTTTCCCGCAGCTTCGCATACGGAAATTACTATATTTTACCTTATTTGTACCTTACTCTAAAAGTATTCCATACAAACTTTCATCCCGTTGCCCATGGAAAACTTTAAATTTTCCGAGATAAAAGTATCCTAAAATATGACCCACAGTTTTACTTTTTTTAGTGACTTTACCAATTTTCATCGAAATCCGTTCAAGGGTTTTCTTGTGATGCCCAGACAGACAAACAGACAATAATTCTAGAAAAAAATATTTTTGTGCTCTAACGCACTTGTGTTCTAATTCTAATGAGTTTACAAATACGCTTTACTTACAATAAACGACGCTACAACTTGGTCTTTTATTAAACAACTAGGAAATTGCCCTCGCTTCACTTCGGGAAAAATAGTAAAAAAAAAAAAATATAATATAGCCTATGTCACCCAGGGATAGTGTAGCTTTCCAGCAGTGAAAGAATTTTTCAAATCGTTTCGGTAGTTTCGGAGCCTATTTAATGCAAACAATCAAATCTTTCCTCTTTATAATATTAGTATAGATAAATTCACAAAACAAAAGAAATCAATGAAACATCCGTCGCGAAATACTTTTTTAAATTACCACAGTAAATAACACAGATTACTATACTTGTAGCTAGTATACGTTATGGCACAGAGTACTTTTCCACGAAAAGATATCGAAAAGATGACCACTATCATACTTGTAGAGCGTCTTAAGACCATTAAGACCTTTTTTTTCGCGCTCACATCTATTAATTAAAAAAACCTGATACCGAGTTGGCAGCACTGTGAATAAGTGAATCAACATGCGATAAGTCACTATAACTGCGACATAACTGCCACTAATAAATATAGCAGTTGAGCGATTTATCACAGGTGATATAGCAGTGACAAAAAAAAGAATTTCGCGTCGCGATCGCGAAATAAAAGTAGCGATATTTCCCATCGCTAGACTGTTACATGCATGGAGGTATAAGGGGAGCGGCCCTACCTACGAAAAAAACGTGCATACCCACGCAACAAATTGCAACAAAGCATGGCGGATTTGTTCGTACTAATGTCCACTTTGACGTGACTTTGACATTACCTTTGTCAAAGTGGGTTTTAGTAATTAGGTAGTACCTTAGCTACTTAGTAATAAGTCACAATTTACACTGTAGTAAAAAGAAAAACAAAATGGCGAACACGGCACACGTCTGACGTCATGAAAAATTTGACAGTATAGCGAAACTGTTGCTTATATAGTTTGATTGTTTTTATTCCACACGTTAGACAAGGACGCCATTATGTGTATTATTTCGTCTTTTAAACTATTCCATAACTATCTATATGACACTAGGCCATATCTATAAATACATATATATCTGTGAGTTTTACACATAGATATAGAACTTCAAGATTTTGCCACGGCGTGGCCTCACGCAGCTAAAGCAGTGATAGCCTAGTGATTAGAACGTTGGTCTCCCGAACGCGGGGGCCCGGATTCAAATCCTGGCACGCACCTCTAATTTTCAAATATTATGTGAGTATTACAAGTTAATTATCACTTGCTTCGGTGAAGGAAAACATCGTGAGGAAACCTGCACACCTGAGAGTTCTCCATAATGTTCTCAAAGGTGTGTGAAGTCTACCAATCCGCACTTGGCCAGCGTGGTAGACTATGGCCTGTACCCCTCACATTGTGAGAGGAGACCCCGAGCCCAGCAGTGCGACAATTATGGGTTGTTGCTTTGTGGCCTCACATGAGACAGCGCTAGTATACTATACATATATTAAATAGTTATGCAAGAGTTTTTATAGTGCTACCAGGTTGATGAAATTTCCCATTGCAATATCAGTCACAGAGTTTTCTTCACAGAACTAGTACTTTCAAAACAAAGTCTCTAGTCAAAACGGATTTCGTAAGAATCGTTCCACAATTACCGCCACATATAAATATATTGACCTAAACATTTTGAATGACAAGCAATATGCCATTAGTATTATGTTTGACATGACTAAAGCTTATGAAAAAGTTAACTTCGACATCTTATTAAATAAGCTGTATGGCATAGGAGTGCGTGGCACACCACATAAATGGTTTAACTCCTACTTACAAAATCGTAAACAGTATGTGGATGTCGAGCATTTTGTAGAAAAATCGGGTGAAATAAAAGTTGTACGATCGGATTGTCAAGTTGTTGAAAATTCAATACCGCAAGGCAGCGTACTTGGATGTGTTTTGTTTTTAATTTACATCAATGACCTACCCAAAATAATTAATTACCCCTGCATAATGTTTGCTGACGACTTTTCTGTTATAGTTCCTTGTAATAATAATGACAATTTAAATGACAAATTAAATAATCTAATACATGACATAATAAATTGGATGGACGACCATAATCTTGAAATTAATTTTAATAAGACTAAATTGATACAATTCAGACCGCGACAAAAACAACAAATAGACATAAATTTTTCATTTGATAACATAAAGTTAGAATGTGTATGTACCCATACACTACTAGGGATAGAAGTAGACACAAATGTAAACTGGAAAGCCCATATACAAAAAATAAAGACAAAGCTTGCTAAATTTATATACGCACTCAGAGAACTCAAAAGATTTACGAATTTGAAAACCGCAATTACAGCATACCATGCCTATGCCAGCGCATGGCTTAGATATGGCGTCATTCTATGGGGAAACAGTACAAACGCACACGACCTGCTTATTCAACAGAAAAAATGCATTCGGATACTCACAAATATTAGACAACGAGACAGCTGTAGACAGCATTTCATTAAACAAAAAATCTTGACCCTTCCATGCATTTATATATTTGAACTCTGTAAGACAAAACCCAACTTTATATCGCCAAATAAATGATATCCCTCGTCGTTATCAACCTCGAAATGAAAATTATAACCTACAAAATACAATATCCAATTTAAAATTGCAAAGTGCCGGTCCCTATCCAATGTCAATAAAAATTTACAACAACCTGCCTAATGTAATAAAAAAAGAAACAAAATATAATAAGTTTTTAAAAAATGTAAAACAATTCCTCACTGACAAAGCCTACTACAGTGTAGACGAGTACCTAAAAGACAAGACAAATTAAAATGTAAACCGCAATATTTTGACAATAATAATAATTATATGATTATGACACAAATATAAATTTTATTTAATTTTTATGACAAAATATTTAATAATAATTTATATTACGAGCTAATAATGTCTGCCTCTCCTTATCCAATTGCTACACCTTATCAAGGTATTTACATGTGTTCACTTTGACCATAGTGCAAAGTATATATGAAATGACGTGTGTGTGTACCTAATTATGTATTCTGTGCTATTGTGACATGTAAATTTGCAATTAATAAAGAATAAAGAATAAAGAACTTTTACGCCCCATTTACATACTCGGAGTGTATGTATATGTAACCATGTATTTGTCGGGGAGTCTGAACCTGAACCCCATAAAAAAGGCGCGATCTGTAGTTGTATGGGTGATCACTAGTGGAAAAATTTTTTTGGAGTCGTTCAGCCATATCAAAAGCCTTCGGACGGCATGAAGACTTCCGACACTTGGATTAGCCACAAACTCCTCCAAAAATCTGCATTAGAGCAGCGTGGTGGAGTAGTCTAGGCCTCCTCAAGAGGAGACCCGTGCTCAGTAGTGGGCCATTCATGGGTTGAAGCCAAATAAGTACGACTTTTGATTTTAGATAATAGTATAATTTTCAAATAAAACAACCATAATATCAATGTAACATTTAATAATAATAACATACAATAATTAAAAAAATTGTGGTCTAACACGTTCTTGTAGTCTGTAGTAGTCGAAATTATAAAAAAATATTCATAATGTTTGCTTGTCAATAATTATCAAACATCATTGCCATACAGCTATCAAATACCTACATATTATATTTTAATTTGGCCCTACTATAAATATGCTTACCAAACAATGCAGAAAATAAGTGGTACCTAAATTAATTATTATACGCCACGAACTACGAAAAATTAAGACATCTGTCACCTTTTTAATCGTGTATGCAACTGGTCGCACGAATGTGTGGGAGACTACGCGAAGGTCGCGAAGGTTCGAGGTTCGCACGCTTTGATGTGCGACAAAAAACCGACACAGTTTGGAAAACCACGAATGTATCGAAAACTTCGCATAGTCATTCGCGAAGGTCGTCCTACACATGCGGGTTCGCGTATTTATTTGCATGAACGTGAGTGACCGGCATAAGAAGTGATTAACTAATCAGTTGTTAAGAAGGTGATTAGTTGATTTTTATAAGTAAGGTTGAAGATGTTTACTTAGTTTGTGAGGATATTATCTTAAAATAAATCTATATTTTACTTAAGAAAATATTTATTTCCTTTTTTATGTGGCATTTCATTGCACTGTAATATACACTGTATTTTTTTCCATGAAACACTGTATTTTTCTCGTAAATACTGCATTCTAATGCAGACAGCACAGTATTTTTGAAAATCTGATCTGGCAACACTGGTTTGGCACGTAGATACGTGCCAAAGCACAATATATATGTATAAATGTATAATGAAATGAAATGAAATGAAATAATCTTTATTCATGTAGGTATCACTGATACTCTTATGCACGTCATTTTTTTAATCTACCAGCTTTTCGGAAAGGTGCTTTGTCATGGAGGAGAAGAAAAGCCGTAAAGAAACTCCTCAGCACATCTTTTAAAAATAAAACTTATATCTATTACAAAAATAGGTATTCTTTAACCTGTGCAGAACTGGTTGCCTAGCTAGTCATTTCCAAGCATCCTTGTCATTTAAATATTCATTTATGCTATAGTAGCCCTTGCCTAAGAGCTGAGCCTTTACACGTTTCTTAAAAGATTGCACCGGTAAGTCATGTATTTGTTTTGGGACTTTATTATAAAATTTTATACCTAGTCCCATAAAAGAACGTTGCACTTTAGAAAGACGGTACGAAGAGGTAGCCAATTGATGCATCCTTCTTGTTTGACGATTTGAAAAATCACAATTTTGTTTATATGCAGTTATGTTATTCCGTATAAACACTAAATTATTATAAATATATTGGGAAGCTACTGTAAGTATACCTATTTGTTTAAATTTGACACGCAAGGACTCCCTTGATTTTAGTTTATAAATAGCTCTAATGGCTCTTTTCTGTAATACAAAAATTTGTTCTATACCGGCTGCTTTGCCCCACAGTAAAATGCCATAAGACATAACACTATGGAAATATGCAAAATAAACAGGCCGAGCAGTGTCGACGTCAGTGAGCTGCCTTATTTTTCTAACAGCATAAGCAGCCCTAGCAAGTTTAGTTGTGAGAGATGCTATGTGCGGGCCCCATTGCAGTTTACTGTCCAAGGTCACCCCTAAAAAAACCGTGGATTCCTCTATATTTAATGTTTCATTATTTAATTTAAGAGATTTATTTACTTTTTTTACATTTGGCAACACGAATTCTAAGCATTTGGTTTTCTTTGCATTTAAAAGTAAATTATTTATAGTGAACCAATGTGAGACATGCGACAGAGCACTATTAACATCGTCAAAATTATTTTTATTCCTATCAGTCTTAAATATTAATGATGTATCATCTGCAAACAGCACAATGTTCGCATGGTTTTTAACATAATGTGGTAAGTCATTTATATACACCAGCAGTGGCGGCCTTAGTCATTGCGAGGCCCAGGGCAGCAGATCCTTGCGAGGCCCTTGTCCGTTCCGTAAAATGTGTGTGTTTAGATTTGATTTGAGAATTTTTTATTTTGGCCAACCACAATGACTCCATCACCTGATAGAAAGCGGGCAGTGCATTCCAAGCATGGGTGAACGCCACGAGTACTTACCTAATGCCGTGATATTCGCCCACATTACTACTGCATGTGCACAGGTCATGCTTTTTCGAACCCTGCACGCCCATGGATTTAATGAGGATTGGATTGCAATATGTCACTTTTAGTCTGTGTTAGGTTTTTAAAGGTTTCCCGATCAACATTTTTCAGATATTAAAACGCGGATTCACGTAGGTCATGTTCAAGCTGTTTTCTTTTGAGATATTATTAATCGGGTTAATAATAAAAAAATAGGCAACTCTTAAAGGTAGGTTATACAGGGGGTCCCAGCGCGAAGTGACCGCCCGGCGTCTATTGATTATGTGGACAAAACTATCGACAAAAACCATTAAAGTAAAGGTCTTATCGGTTTGGTTTATTTTTTATTAGCTTTTTAATTTTTTTGTAGAAAAACCTGACTTGTTGCACTATTTTCAAAATTTTTTTTTTGTTTTTACATTTATTTTCATTCTGTTTTTTGTATTTACTAGTTGTTTTCATAGTTTATCTATTCGAGGTATAAAATCTACCTTAAATTGAATATGACATTTTTTAAAAACAAATAAAGTAAATTTTTTTGAAAAAAAATTACCCTTTTTCATTGAATTTCGCTAAAAAGTTGGAAAAATGCCCTATGAATTTTATTATTTTGTTATTTATTATTAAATAACATGATATTACCTACTAAATCTCATAAAATGTTTGTAGTTATCTCAGTCATTTACCGAACTACAAACTCTTGAAGTATGCACCCTATTTTCGATAATAAGAAGAGTAGAGTTTTAAAACCAGGCTAGTGGATTATTTAAGTATCTTACAATCAAAAATACCTTTTGCTCTTTGATAGAATAATTTTAAAGGTAAGGAAACAATAAAAACAAATGGAAATTTAAATCATTTGTTTAAAAAAAACAGTAATTCATTCATAAGGTTTTCTAAACGACCGCCATTGGTATTAATACAGGCTTAGGCTCAAAATGACATCCTTTGAGTGGTCTTTGCACTTTCAAAATGTTCGCTCTTATTTTTATGGTAGCAGCATCAATCCTCTGTTTCAATTGTTCTCTCATAGCTATTGGCACAGCATACACTTTTTGTTTAATGTGACCCCAAAAATAATAATTAAGAGGCGTTAAATCAGGAGATCAAGAGAGAGAGGTGGTCCAGTAGCATTGTCCTCCAAGGTCTCAATTGAAACAAAGTATTGATGCTGATGCTACAAAAATAGGAGCGAACCTCTTGAAAGTGCAAAGAACCACTCAAAGGATGTCATTTTGAGCCTTAGCTTGTATTAATGCCAATGGCGGTCGTTTCGAAAACGTTATGAATTACTTTTTTTTTAAATAAATGATTTAAATTTCCATTTGTTTTCATTGTTTCCTTACCTTTAAAATTATTCTATTAAAGAGCAAAAGGTATTTTTGATTGTAAGATACTTAAATGATCCACTAGCCTGGTTTTAAAACTCTACTCTTCTTATTATCGAAAATAGGGTGCATACTTCTTGTAGTTCGGTAAATGACTGAGATAACTACAAACATTTTTATGAGATTTAGTAGGTAATATCATGTTATTTAATAATAAATAACAAAATAATAAAATTCATAGGGCATTTTTCCAACTTTTTAGCGAAATTCAGTGAAAACGGGTAATTTTTATCAAAAAAATTTACTTTATTTGTTTTTAAAAAATGTCGTATTCAATTTAAGGTAGATTTTATACCTCGAATAGATAAACTATGAAAACAACTAGTAAATACAAAAAACAGAATGAAAATAAATGTAAAAACAAAAAAAATATTTTGAAAATAGTGCAACAAGTCAGGATTTTCTACAAAAAAATTAAAAAGCTAATAAAAAATAAACCAAACCGATAAGACCTTTACTTTAATGGTTTTTGTCGATAGTTTTGTCTACATAATCAATAGACGCCGGGCGGTCACTTCGCGCTGGGACACCCTGTATATGTATACTCAGTCAAGCGGGGAAATTATGTATTTGCGAAAAAATATCTTAACTGGCGATAGTGAATATTCGTTCATAAACACTAGAAAAAAGAAAATTCATTTCTGAGTGCGAAAAAATTACTGTAAACCATTGCTGTAATCTAGCATATAAAATTTAAAAGGGAGGTTCAGGTAGCGATGCCCCCTACCATGAAAAAACAGAACTCAAATGTTAGGTTATAGTTCAGTCAATAAAGTAGTTGTAGAGTGGGTGAGCGGGAACCTAACCGATTTCTTCAGAAACTTATTCAGGGTGCTTAGGGAGATAACATACTAAAAGTCCTGGCATAACTGGAATAACTTTAATCTCTACATTTCTAGAGCGTGTAGTTCAAAAACGGTTGGGGATATGGAAAAAGTATACAGAATTAAAGTTATAGAAAATTTTATAAGCTTTCATTTCATCTTAGAACATTTTTTGCTACAACGCACCGTTTTTGAAATATTGCCGAAAAACCTAAAATCGGGACCTTTGTCCCCTCCCTTCCTCCGGCTCGCCTCCTAGACGCCAGGACTTTTAGTATGTATCTCCCTGAGCACCCTGAATAAGTTTCTGAAGAAATCGCTTAGGTTCCCGCTCACGCACTCTATACCCTCTTTTGAGTCATACCTTGACTGGACTATTAGGTTGAATAATTTTATTTTACGCATAAAATTGGGAGGGACCTCGCAAAACGTAGTCAGACTAAATTTATATGCATTTTGAATATAATGAGTTGTCAAAATTTCAATACAAACTACACAAAGTATTTTCAAGTCACCGTTTTTAATACTTGTAGTCGCCCACAGTCTGTCCACTTAGAATTTCAGTAGTAATTAATAATAATTATTCAGTTTTTTTAACACTTTTAATTTGACCTTGAACTCGCT
The DNA here is from genome assembly GCA_963932265.1 of Thymelicus lineola. Classification (NCBI taxonomy): domain Eukaryota; kingdom Metazoa; phylum Arthropoda; class Insecta; order Lepidoptera; family Hesperiidae; genus Thymelicus; species Thymelicus lineola. Next base: position 6,884,418 of record OZ010708.1, read on the forward strand.
CGTATAAATTTACCCTTTTCCATTGTGAGCTAGTTTTCTTTTCGAACTGCCCTATTTAAATTTTCTTCCAGAATCACGATCACGTAAATAATCATTTTATTACTTTTATTGCGCACATACAATAAACACGCTTTTGTAATTTTAATACGTAAGATTCACAAAAAACCTATTACGATCACGACAGAAAACCAGAGATAAACTAAAATGAATACTAGAGGTACGACTTAGGTGCATATTGTAATGGTTTCGGTTTTGTTATATATACAGACAAATAACAAAAAATAAACATTGTTATGTATTTTTATTGTTATTTTGCTGTATACATCGATCTATAATACACCTGATCGAAGACTGTATATCATAGTATTCCGTTTGTAGTTATGCAGTTATATTTTTGTTTTGGTCTACAAAGTTTTTTTGAAATCGGATGATAGCGCGAGGCCCTTGCAACCGCGAGGCCCCGGGCGGTGGCCCCGTTCGCCACCCCCTAAGGCCGCCACTGTACATCAGGAAAAGAAAAGGGCCCAAAATCGAGCCTTGCGGAACACCCATCACAGTAGGAGACCCTGATGACTTTTCATCGTTTATATTAACCTTTAGTTGCCTATTACTTAAATAAGATGCGAGCAAGCTAAGGGCCTTGTTTTTCACGCCATAGTGACTAAGTTTAGATATCGGCCACGCTGACGGGGACAAAAAATTATATTTTTGTCTCTGTCTTTCACGTAGATTTTGTAACTGGCGATCTCGCTCTGTCAAATGTATGGGAGAATCTTGAAGTTCTATATCTATGGTTTTACATTCGTACCATAGATATAGTACTAATCACGGAATACAGAGACAAGAGGTGGAAATGGTACAAGTGTTGATTAGTATGGGAACCGTTCTAGCCAAAAGAACACAAGTAAATGGATAATCGTATTACTTAAAACTAAGAAACTTATATTTTGATTGGTTGTTAGTTGTCAACTACGAATAGTCCGAGAAACCTGCTATTTATGTTTGAAAATTCACTTTAACTTTTGATGTTATATCTTATTTTTCAATGTCATATTCAGTGAACTTAGTACCTTTATCAATTAAGATCATAATACTTTTCAAGTTCTGTTATACACCGCTAGATGGCAAAATTCTACGTAATAAGTAATTCTATACTTAACATATAGTAATAAGGTTGACATTGAATTACAGTTGGTTGTATTACAATGTCAATCTTATTGGAAAATGATAAAATAATTCTGTCTTCTCAACGCTAGATGTCGTGACTGAAATCTATAATATCAACCTTAGGCGTATAGCGATAAGTTATATTTTTGGTTAATTAGGCTTAGGGACAATTATCGTTATTTATCGAAACTGATATACTACAAGGTAATGATGGTATTTGTTCTTGTATAACTTGTGTGTCTTTTTATCAAGTTTGTGTTTGTATTTTTATCAAGACACAAAAATGTTAAAGTCAGTACATTTCTCCATACTAAATGGGCATTCTCCTTTATTTTCGTGGAATTATATTTCCTAGCTTCGATGCTCTCATAGCCCAGCGGATTGCGTCGATCCTAAGCGATCGAAGAAGTTAAGCAACAGCGGGCGCGATCGGTAGTTAGATGGGTGACCGCTAGTCCAAAAATTTCTTGAGCGCCGTTGAAACATCCAAACTTACAGCCTTTTGGCTTCTGCCCAGCAATGAGTAAGATATACCTACTAAAAGATCACCAGCTGATCTGCCGTGGCGGAAACCGTATTGACTGTCACTGAAACTATGAATTCTTCTTGTAAAAAATGCTCTGAGCATATTACTATGGTACTAGATTTTACTGGGAACCAATTGATCTGCCCAGTAGTTTTAAGCCAGTCTTCTTTTCTCTATGCGTCTTTAGGAAATCTAAGAAGTATGGAAACCAAAATTAGTATAATATTCAAATAATTATTATAATTATTCATAATAATATTATATATTGACCAAGTTGACTGTTAGAGATTGCCAACTGGCATTAACTATTTATATGTATTAACTACCTATAGGTTTTAAACGAAGATATTTTCTCTATAACAAGTCCAGCCATAAGTTCTGTTACAAATGAAAATGCTTTTTTTTTAAATGAAGTAATGTAATATTAATAAAATTTATACCTACATATTTATTAAAGTCTCAGCAAAAAATAATAAAAAATATTCTATTCGAAATGGCCACCTCTGGCTTTTATAAGGCCTTTAATCTGTTTGGCCACGAATCTATGGATTTACGCACTGTTTCCAAGGGAAATTTCGCCACTGCTTGCTCCAAAGATTTTTTAAGAGACTCAATGTCGCCGTGTCGTTTAGAGCAAGCCATGTCCTCTAAAACTGACTCTAATTTTGAAGTCTAAAGGGTTGAGGTCTGGGCTAGATGAGGGCCAGTCTTCAGCTCTTATAAAGTCCGGAACATTGGTTTCAAGCCAGGCTTGGGTAGTTCGTGCCTTATGACCAGGTGCAGAGTCCTGTTGGAAAGTCCACGGTATATTTTTAAAAAGAGCATTGCTGAGAGGTTTCACAACATGATCCAAGACTGTATCTTGATACACTTTGGCTGAAGTTTTCACTCCTTTTTCACAAAAATGCAGTCTTGTGACTCCTTGATAAGACACGCCCCACCAAACCATCACTGACGCAGGATGATGACCACGTTATTATTATACCTTCCCGACCACTTGAGCAGCTTCTTTAGAACTGTGAGCGTACACTTTATCATTTTGCTTATTGTAGTGTTCTTCAATCGTGAAAATTTTTTCATCGGTAAAGAGGATATTTCTGTGCCTTTCACCTGCGTATCGCGACAGAAGGCGTTTTGATCGATCCACTCTCTTTAATTGTAAAGATTGATTTAGGGCATGTCCTGTATATCGACGATAAGCACCGAGCTTCAGGTCTTATTTTATAATACGCGACTGAGTCCTAGCGGGAATCTTCATTTTTCGCGATAAGATTTTTTGCTTCCTAATGGGGTTTCGACGAATTCTGGCTTTAACAGCATTAACAGCCTTTGTAGTTCTAACAGCACGCGGCCGCCCCGATCTTTTCTGGTCTTCGACAGACGAAGTGTTGTTGTATCTGTTGATTGTACGATATACGAACATACGGCTGATACCAAGCTTTTGAAGTGTCTGGAATATGACCGACGGCTCCATACCCACTTTGTGCAAGGCGATCACTGCAATCCTATTTTCTTTAACACCCCACTCCATATTGTAATTTGATAATGAACACGAAAAAGTATGTGAAATGGCGCGAAATCGAAAGAAGTTTTTAAAATAATATACGTGTTCCAAATTCAAAATAATTAAAAAGCTGAAAAAAAGAAAAGTTTTTATGTAACAGTATTTATGGCCAGACTAGGTAAATAGCCATTTTAACCCTAATCAGTCCGGTCTTGGTCGTATAATATTACATCGTAAATAAAATTACAACACACCGATATCGATAAATTTATCCCATACCTGCCCGAGTAGCAAAGAATATTTTCAAAGAATGTTCTGGAAAACAATAGACGAGTAGCAAACCATTTAAAACATAAAAACCTTATTGCTGAGTAAATAGAGTAGCTTTTTGATCATAAAAATATATTATTTCGTTTAATTGTACGTTTTGAATTTGAATTAACACAAAATAAATATAAAACTAGGCTTAGCTGTGGGTGGCTGTGGTATGAAACACCGCCATTAAATAAATTCTTAGCTCTGCTATCATTTTTGCACCCAAAATTGCACATTAAGGAATAATATTATAATCAAAGTCAAATTTTAATTTATGTAATGCACAACCGACGCAGCTCAGTAACAGATATGTTATGCGGGCAAGTAAGCGGAGCTACGCTTACTGTTAGTCGCTGTGCCCCGCCTACTTCGCACTTCCACCTCTTGTCTCTGTATTCCGTGGTACTAATCTATGATTCATACTCACTTATTACCACAGTGGGCTTAGTGCGAGTTTTACGTGACATAACGGGCTCGCTACGTAAAGGAAAGTCAGCTATGCTATTACTCCTATTAGCCCACAGAACACTATTACTCCTGGCGGAGCTCATTACATTCCCTTCCACGCACCTGACATTCTTTACATTTAATTTTAGACTTTAAATTAGCAACCCAAATAAATGTTATATTGTATAATGCAATGTTTTATAATATCTCGTAATTTATATTGTTATTACCTTTGATGAACTTGATAACAACGCTATTATTATCTCCCAATAATGATTTTTGGAATTTTAAAGACACTTATTTCAATGCTACCAACATTAAAGTACAGTCAACTGCAGATTTAGTTGAAACGCACTCAAAGAGTAATGTAATACATTAATACTAACGAATATAAGGGAAATACATAATTATCACTTTTCTTCTATGAATCTGTGCGTAGCATAGATCGATTAGGTGGTGAAATGAAACACTTGAATACTTTAAAACACTTTTTTTACTTGTTTCATACAATAAAAGCAACAAATTACAATTAATACAATTTATATTATTATTGACGCAAATCTATATCCCGATTAATCAACGTCATTTATTCTAACCCTTTTAGTTCTGTCACTCAAATATAAATATATATGTCGGTGAAGTCTAAAATAAGTTCGTAAAAATCTTTAAAAATAAGAAAAAGGGGAACTGTCAAGATGGCAGACAGATTGATAGGATCGCGAATCAAAGTAAAAACTAAATAACGTCGAATTGATATAATCGGGTGTTATCAGGCAATAAACGAATAGTATCCTTGTGCCTGTCGAATTGTGTGTTTTATTTAGTATCCTATATACTATATATATATATATTTATACATACATATATAAAACAAGTAAGCCTTTATATATAAAAACACCTACACTATTCATCAAAATGTATTCTTAAATGTGCTTTAAGTTTATCTTTGCGTCTATATTTTTTTCTGCAAATTTCACATGAAAATGCTTTCACACCAGAATGTATTACTGAATGTGTTTGAAGATTATAACTGCGCTTAAATGATTTTTTACAAACATCGCATGAATATGGTCTCTCATTAGAATGTGCTATCGAATGTGATTGTAACTTAAACTTATTATAAAATTCCTTTCCACAAACATCACACGAATACCGCATCTCATCAGAATGTGTTACTAAATGATTTCGTAGACCACCTTTCCGTTTAAAAGTTTTCTCACACAAATGACATGACAATGGTTCCTCATCCGAATGTATCTTTAAATGCAAACGTCTACAATGTTTGCTTTTAAATTTTTTTCTACAAATTTGACATGAAAATGGTTTTTCATCAGTATGCGTTAATAAATGAGCTTTTATCGCATACTTGTGCCTAAAAGCCTTATTACAAACGGGACATGAATGTGGTTTCTCGGCAGAATGTGTTATCATATGTGATTTTAGATTACGTTTGGTTCTGAAAACTTTTGTACAAAATTCACAAGAATATGGTTTTTCACCAAAATGCGTCGTTGTTAAATGTGAATGTTGTTGATTTTCATATTTCAACGTTTTGAAAGCACCTAAATATGTTATATCACCACGGGTTAAGTGACCAGGTGTCTGTTGTATGTCTTCATACATTTCATTTATATATTGCAGTGTATTCTTCGCTTTCCTAGGTAGCACATTCCTAGGTAGCACTTTCCTAGTTTTTCGTCTCATTTCTTGTTTAGGCAGACGTTCCTCTGAAACATCTTTACCTGAAAACAAAATATTTGATGACATCACGAAAAAACTAATGAAGCAGACTTTTATGAAATTTAGGATACTGGTAGATCATTAGATTTCATCATAGACGCATCATTTCATCAAAGACGCAGGAAGAACACTAATATATAATATGGCTTTTAACCACAGACTTAAAAAAAGAACAGACGGATTGTCAGCAACAAATTCAGTGAGGCACCCATAGTAACACCAACTCCTCTATTCGTACAAGTATCACACGCAAACATTGACACCATGTTGATATGAATCGGCCGCCAATGGGCCGCCATTACCGTCGGATTGGTCGAAAGAAAAAATTACGCACACATGGTAAGCGGGCGGCGTCACTCTCGATAAGACTAATTGCTAATAAATAATAATTGCCCGCATCGGTGTTTCCGCTCGATTACAATGTAAGTGTCTTCAAGGCAAGAGTGAATAGGCTATTACTAAGTTAATGCGTCTTACCACCAACGACTTCATCGCCACTTACCATCAGGTGGGATTGTAGTGAAGTATTAACTTATAAGTTATAAAAAAAAAAAGACAAGGTGACGTCCGGGTTATTTCCACGTCTGTGCCTTTAACCATTAACAGCCCACTAAAACTCGGGTCTCTCCTCTTGGGGAGGCTTACAGCATACCACCATGCTGCTTCAATAAAGATTACAGAACCTCGCTATAAGTATTCTAAATTAAAAAAAAGTATATCAGATTTATTAATTTGTATTTTATTACAGAAGTACTTGTTAATTAATCTCATAACATAATTTGTGTAAACATTATTCCAAATTAAGTGGAACTATAAAAATATCATTAAGATAAAAAAGGCAAAAGGCATTCCCGGAGTGCCAAAAGAAGTGAAAACTTGAACATGTGTATTTTTGAATCATCAGGAAATATTTTACTGTGTAAGAAATACTTTTAAATGAAGTGTTTTGAAGTTATACTTCTTTTGGCGCGATGGAGAAAAATGATGAGAGTGAATTTTTACGATGCGCGCGCACACCGACACCTAAATTCTACATCGTGAAGTTAGTTCTACGTGGCATGGTATCGTAATAGTTCTCGTAACAGAACATAGATGGTGATTTTACAAGTATGTAGATACAAAATTAATCACAGATGGCGCTTAACACATCTAGTTTGGCTATAGAGATTACATTAATTACATTTTTAGTGAGTATACACTTTTGAATAAGCTGCTTGGAATGTTTAGAAATACCTCGTCACTCATGATATCCTAGTACTCCTAGTAACAATTTATTTTAAAAGTGTGACTTTGTTTAGACAAACGTTCAGTCGAACCTCCTTGTCGCACATGATGTCCTAGTACTCTATTAAAATTTTTATGAAATTAAAAATGAAATTGTTCCAAAAATCGAGGTGTCGCTAACGCTGTCGCGAGTTGAATGGTTTTTACTTTTTTCCCATCTCAAAAATTCCCAAAGCGCCTAAAGAAGTTTTCACTTCAATAAATACTCGTGAAGTCGTAAAGTATTGAAAAAATAAACTTTAATCTCTTGCGATTTTTTAATTTTTTTTTCAACACGCTTGCTCATAAATTGGTTTTTATCACATGGCTTTTACACTCATAAACCATGGGATTAAACACTTGTGCTTTTTTTTTCTTGATCGCACTAGTGTTTTATTTTATATTCCATCAAATTAAGTTTGTACCTTGCTGAAAGATATTATTTATGCATTCTATTTGCTCTTAACTTAGCCGGGTTATAAGTAGTTTTATTTTTAAATTTCGGAAAAAAGTTTTGACTTAGATACGTTTCGTTTCAGCATAAGACTAAAAATAACACTATTTTTGTAAAAAAAAGAAGTGTACCACCTTGAATATGATAAATTTTCAACAACTTATTTACTTTAATTAATAATTCAACGTGAAACTAATTCATAAATACATAAATATTAATTTTTTTTACATTTTGCGTTTTGGCTGTTTAGCGTAATTGTTTGTGCCTACGCTCCAATCTGCGCGCGCATAGCTAACACGCCGCGCGCAGAAAAAAAAAATATCAGCGCGGAGCGCGCCATCTTTAACAAACTTTCCATCTGGTCTGTGAGCATTGTTTATTTGAGTACGATTAATTTGTTTTTTTACTCGTAAGTGTGTTGAAAAACGTCGTATGACACACGTGAGGTTTGGTCATTACACTCTCGGTTTTCTTGCACCACTCGCCTTCGGCTCGCGCTGTGCAATATCACCTCGAGTGTAATGACCAACATACCACACTTGTATCATAATGTACTATTTCAACACCCTTGCTCATAAATTGGTTTTTATCACATGGCTTTTACACTCATAAACCATGGTATTAAACACTTGTGCTTTTTTTTCTTGATCGCACTAGTGTTTTCTTTTATATTCCATCAAATTAAGTTTGTACCTTGTGTGATATTCCGGGTTTAGGGTTTATTTCGAGATATAATTAGAAAAGCGTATTTAACTTTTCAGCTTTAATAATAGAATGACAATCTGGTTGACATATTGCAAATACATTTTCTTCTTCTTAATTTCTATATGGCCATATACTACACCTTGCTAAAAGATATTATTTATGCATTCTATTTGCTCTTAACTTAGCTGGGTTATAGTTTAATTTTTAAATTTCGGAAAAAAGTTTTGACTTACGTTTTGTTTCAACATAAGACTAAAAATAACACTATTTTTGTAAAAAAAAAGAAGTGTACCACCTTGAATATGATAAATTTTCAACAACTTATTTACTTTAATTAATAATTCAACGTGAAACTAATTCATAAATACATAAATATTAGATTTTTTTACACTTTGCATTTTAGCTGTTTAGCGTAATTGTTCGTGCCTACACTCCAATCTGCGCGCGCATAGCTAACACGCCACGCGCAGAAAAAAAATATCAGCGCGGAGCGCGCCATTTTTAACAAACTTTCCGTCTGGTCTGTGAGCATTGTTTATTTGAGTACGAATTATTTGTTTTTTTACTCGTAAGTGTGTTGAAAAACGTCGTATGACACACGTGAGGTTTGGTCATTACACTCTCGGTTTTCTTGCAGCACTCGCCTTCGGCTCGCGCTGTGCAATATCACCTCGAGTGTAATGACCAACATACCACACTTGTATCATAATGTACTATTATCCAACTACTTTTTAATAATTTGAAATTTTTTGCTTGACATACACGCTACTCTAATGGTTAAATAATAACCTACTTACCCACAGAAATAAACGATAGTTCATTCTCCATTGCACTGGATGAATTTTCAATTTTAGGACTACTTTCAAGTATCACATCATTGCATGTAATTTCATCATTTACATCTTGATTATAAACATCAACGTCATCTTTTTTCAGGCTTAAAGAACATATATTAATATCATCTCTAGTCTCATCGTTATCAGCTCTAATTTCCATCTGTGAATTAGGCGAACAATTATCAATATCCTCTTGATTGTCCAAATCATATTCTGACTTAACCTCACTTATAGTCACATTATCTGTTTTATCTGTATCAATTATAGCATCAATTTCAGATTTAATATTATTAACATATTGATAGATATCAGCACGTTCTGGCCTTGTGTCGTCTTGTGTGTCTTTTAGTTTATTTACTTCCACTAAATGTCCATTGTCTAAGCCAAAATCATCAGAATTGTCTACTGAATCAGAATTAAATGAATTGTTGGTTTCCATTACAGATTGTACTAGCTCTATAGTAATCTGAAACAATATATAAAATTATATAATTGTTGACAAAATATAAAGGATAACACATCGTACATTGTGAACTGCACAAAATTTAAAATTAAGACCTCTATGTAACCACAATTTTTGCAATAAAATATTCATTCATTCATTCAAAGAAGCATTTAATTCCAGTCTATTACTGCATCTATTAATTCATCAATCCATCCTCTGATCCAATTAGGGATGCACATTAAAAAAATATCGATGTTTTTTTCGGTGCAATACTACTAGTATCGATGTAATATCGATGTATCAAAAAATACATTGCTGTTATTATACATCGATTGTTTTTATTTTTAGTAGCATCGGGACTAAAAAAAAGGTCATCGGCAGTGAATTTGATGTCCAAAAACTAAGGAAACGCTTTTCAACATTAGCCTAATGGCCTAAATCAAATGCATCGAATAAAAAACATCGATGCTTACTCGATGTTGACGCATTAAAAAAACATCAGATTAAATCGATGTTTCCATACTTTACATCGAGAGTTACTGTGTTATCGTGCATCCCTAGATCCAATCCAATAGTTACCCGAACACAACACTCACTTGTCCGTGTCTCCTGACGACGTCCAGCAGCATCAAGTGCGCCCGCAAGCTCCTGCGCCTGAAGCGAGCGCAGTTCATCAGTCGGTCGGCGCACCCGGCGCACAGGTACCGGGGCAAGTGCTCTTCGTCTGCTGTCTGACAACAAATCACTTCACTGTTCACACTCCTGGTACACTAGTACACAAAGGACGCCTCAATCATAACATTAGGGGGTACACTTCGAGATGAAAGTGTGTTTTTAAAGCCACTGGTGTTAGTGGCTCCAACCCATTAATGGCCCAGTACTGGGCACGGGTCTCTCCTCTTGAGGCCTAGAGCATACTCCACCACGCTGCTCCAGTGCGGATTGGTGGTGTTAGTGGCCAACCCAAGTGTTGGAAGTTTTCAAACCACCCGAGGGCCTCCGACATGGCTTAACGACTGTTATCCTATGACAACAACCGGGACCGACGGCTTTACGTGCCCTCCGAAGCACGGAAACGCTCAAGAATGTTTAGCCACTAGCGGTCACCCATCCAACTACAGACCCGCTGTTGCTTAACTTTGTCGATCACTTAGGATCGACGCAAGCCGCCTTGCTATAAGCGCTTCAATGATGTTACTAATAAAATTAATCAGATTTTGCAACATTTTTGAAAAATCAACTGTTAAATAAACCTAATAGGTAAAATAAAAAAATTAGATGACACATCTAGATCGACATTAAGTCATTTCACTTTATACATATGTATATTAATTTATCTTTATTGACATCAGCTTAAAAAGATCTTACCGAAAGTCCAGTAAAGGTTTCATATGCATTATTTAAAGCATTACAAGCTGTCAATGAGTACATTTTGTCATCTGTGGTAAAACATATTCTGCACACCTGGGAAGTATAAAATTGTGTTTGAAACAATTAAAACAATAGTGTTTCCTGTCATGTAGAAATGTCTATGATTGATAATTATAATCTATGCCAGTGAATACTTTAGATGTTCTGTTTGATCTGTGGTTAGGTATCTATACTAATATTATAAAGAGGAAATACCGAAACTACCGAACCGATTCGAAAAATTCTTTCACTGTTGGGAAGCTACACTATCTCCGAGTAACATAGGCTATATTACATTTTCAAAAAAATTAGGGATCCTTAATAAAACTCCAATAATGTAACCCAAGGTGTAAAAAATAAAGAAAACCGAAGCAAAGCGAGGGCGGTTACTCGTGATTAATAAAGATGGTGTTCTGAATTAATGTGCATTTTTAATAAAAATATAAAGTTATTATACATATTTCCAATGTTAACTTTATCTGTATCATTGCTTAGTAGTCACAACCCATATTTGTCACACTGCTGGGCTCGGCGTCTCCTCTCACAATGTGAGGGGTACAGGCCATAGTCTACAACGCTGGCTAAGTGCGGCTTGGTAGACTTCACACACCTTTGAGAACATTATGGAGAACTCTCCGGTGTGCAGGTTTCTTCACTATGTTTTCCTTCACCATATTAACTCTTGAAAGGAAAAACTGACTAAGCGACATTGAGCTAATTTTACAGGAGAGCAGTTTAAAGTTGAATTTTTAGAAAAGTTGTTGTATATGCCACAACATAGATGATAAAATAAGGATTCCAAAACAGTAAGAATAACGTCGGTAGGAGGATTACAAAAAAATATATGGTTTTTTTTTAAAACTCCAACTTTAAACTGCTCTCTGTAAAGTTAGCTCAATATCGCTTAGTCAATTTTTCATTTCAAGCGTCAATATCATTGCTTAATAAATGATAATAAATAAATGAAATTGGTACCTTTACATTACAGGAAGTCATTGAATAATCACGGTCCAAATTTTTCTGCAAATTATAACAACTCAGTGTAACATTATGACAACAGGTATAGTGTTAAATAATAAATAACGCTTCACACACTACGATTCCCTGTGTGAGTGCCATGGACAACACAAGACAAGGACATTCACACCCAGACCGAGAACAGAAATTCCAACTCATCATTCAAATTTCCACCTCTCTGGGAATCGAACCCAGGACCATTGGCGCGTCGATCCGGCATGGTAACCATTGCGCCACACAGATCATCAAGGCCGTTATGGGTGTGTTAGGGTGAGATCTGTAAAGAACACTTTGGCTTGGACTTTGCTAGAAAACAATCAAATATACAATGATATTATAACTAAAGATACGTTATGCCCTTATAAATCAACCAAAAAATCTGTTCCGATCGAGCTTCAACACACACACGTTTATCTTTTGTTTCATTAAACCGATCACACATTGATAAATTATGTAAAAGGGATGGCACTACTAAAACCATAATAATAGTGAAAAAGATAGCTAGTGTTTGTCGCTCGAGGTCGCTCGCGTCACAGCGCGTCACGAGATCTATGACCAAATGGCACACATTTGCACACTTAGCACACCAACAAATTCAGTACGGAACAGTCAGTAAAAGTTAAAAGAAATATTCGAAATTAGTACCAATATTTAACATAACGTTTTATGTACTTACCTATGGTATGTAATCCATAATTTTTATGCAATTTGGAGATATGATTTTTTCGAAATCTCAAAACAACTCGGCATTTTGGTGAAACTATAGACGGCCCAAAGACGGCCTCACTCACGGCAGCTATCAACTGTATGAATTGAAATCGCTATACTTATGCACATTCGACTGGCGTACTTCTAGCGCCGTGTTGGCATGTCTTGTATATAATGTCATTGCAAATATACTAGAAAACTAACACTTTGTTGGTATGAAAAAATTAAATAGTATTAAATTTGAATTTAAAAATCCCCCCACAGTTTTATTAACACTAAACATAGCTAAGAACACTCGATTTTCAAACAAATTGAGAGGTGTCAAGGGACACCCGGATGGAACGAAGTTCCTTTCGATATTTCCTATTTTACTTATGTGAGGGCCAAAGAGCCCTAAAATAGCAAAAAGTGTCGTGACAACTTTTTCGTAAGAAACAAAAAGTGTCGTAAGAATTTTTTCCGTCTAGCCCCCTTTCACAACGCGCGATAAGGAACTTCGTTCCATAAATCTAAATCAAAATTGGTTCATTCGTTTGGGAGTTACAACTCCACAAACCGAGATACAGATCTACAGATACACAGACACACAGATACATAGATACACAGATAAACAGACTCATTACACTTATGACCCCTCTTTTTTGGTCTTACTTAAACTTATGTTTAGGCTTACGTAAAGGTTGCTCTAGGACCATTATTTTTGTTCTCATAATTTTAAGTCTGAGCGAAGCCTGACCTATAAACCATATAGATCTCACCCTTAAAATGTTGTTTACACCGAAAAATAAATTGAATGAACAACAGACCTACCAAAAAGTCCTCTACCACAAAATGCTTGGAACATATAATGCTGCCCGGCTCGGGCTCCCAGTCTGTCTGGCCGAGTGCCTCCATCCATGACTCACGAAGTGACAACTCCTCGGGAAATCTGAAGTTCATAATAAAGTTATATACTGCTGCTGTGTATCCATTGAAGTATTATTACTAGCGTATAAAACTGACACTGCAAACACCATATATGTCCCAATCAATTGGTGCCAATGGGCTTTAATTTTCAATAGATTTGTTCGATTTTTAAATGAGAACAAGAGCTTAATTTTGAAAATAGAACCTACCGGCGGGACTCATTTTATTCGAGATTTCTGTTTTATCACATTATAATAATAAATCTTTATTTCAGGCAACGAGGCATAACATAAATACCTTACAGACTAACATACATACAAAAAAATATAGACTTAAAAACTAATTCACTTATTCGCGAAGAGAGACGCGCTACATAAACAATACAGAAGTTACGCGTATTACTTAATTGTGTGGATAAACACTTATTTCCTTTTTTTATGGAAATAGCCGGCAAACGAGCTGACGATCCACCTGATGGTAAGTGCCTATCGCCGCCCATGAACATCAGCAACACCAAAGGCATCACTGATGCATTGCCGACCAAGAAAGAAAGAAGAAAAAGAAAGAAAGAACTGGCTCTCAAGCCCCAGCCGGAACACGACGAGTCGTTTGGCGGCTGACTCATGCTCGAGGGTGGTAGCTATCCAGGCGAACCTCTGGAGAAATAAAAATAGCAATAATGGTATTAATTATTGATTAAAATCAATACTACTAATATAATCGCTCCGAGGGCCCTACCACCAGCAGGCCGAATTTAGTCGCCTTTTACGACACCCTAATAATATTCTTAACATTATCAAGACCTGTGAAACGAAACTCCTGGAGATGAGTCCTGGCTGGAATCATGATCACATGTAGGGAAGGCACAGGGCATGTTCATATCACTATCAGGCTAATGAATTATCTATTAGTATGAATCCGACACCGACAAAGACCTAAAGTTTAATAATTCCCCTGAATTTTGAATAAAATTCCCCACCAAAGTACTTTTTAGTTTTTACAATTAGATGCTATAAAAATATATTTTGTTATTTATTAATTTTATTATGATTGTCATTGACAATTAGTGGTGGGCGATTATGAGATATACTAATGGAATCATTCGATTATGAAGATGTCTCGAGATATCTCGATTATAACCGTTAGTAATTACTAATCTGTACCTCTACTAATTCGCTGTCCTCGTTGACGGATTTCTAATATCTAACTAATTTGTTTAACTAAGATTATTAATACAAATTAGTAACGTTATTTGATTATGAAAATAAAATTAGTTACTAATCAACAATCGATTATCAGTATTAGTAATTAGTGAATGTTTCAATTATGTAAATCATTCATGATCGCCCACCACTATTGACAATTTGACATTGACATACCTAGATTGACATGACTCATAATTAATAAGCACTCATAAGTTTGGAGTATAGAGCAAATATGGTATAGAGGCACAGAGGTAAAGAGAGCCATCGCTGATAGATCACCGGCCTCCGGTATAGTGTGCCCACCGGTCAACCAAGAACTATTATAAGAGAAAGAGCGAATGTCTCAAAAGCCTTCAACTGGAACATGACAAGTCGTTTGGCAATTGACTCAAAGGAGTCAGGCAGGCATCACAGAAAAATAAAACAGTAAAATATTAATGAATCACTTTAGGTATTGATAACAATGATATTATAAGTAATTATTTATTAAACATTTTTGATTGATAATAACAACCTTAAGTGAAATGTAAAGCCCTACCTAGCAGGAGGGTCGGCTTCTTTCGCCTTTTACGACGTTAACGCATAAAAACAGTTCAAAAAACTACACCCTGCCAACTACGAACGCTGCGTGGGAGAGCCACACAGACTTACTTAAGTAGGTATTATAAATTTCTGACGATTTTTTTTATAGAAATAGCCGGCAAACGAACTGACGATACACCTGACGGTAAGTGGCTATCGTCGCCCATGGACATCAGCAACACCAAAGGCATCACTGATGCGTTGCCGCCCAAGAAAGAGAGAAGAAAAAGAAAGAAGTGGCTCTCAAGCCCCCAGCCGGAACACGAGTCGTTTGGCGGCTGACTCATGCTCAACGGTGGTAGCTATCCAGGCGAACCTCACGGAGAAATAATAATAGTAATAATGGTATTAATTAACAATTAAAACCAATGTTACCAATATAATCCCTCGAGAGACCCTACCACCAGCGGGCCGGATTTAGTCGCCTCTTACGACACCCATCCAGCGTGGGATTGGAGTTATTATTCTAAGCCGCCCCAAAACGGCTAAAATAAATAATTTCTTACAAAATAGGTAACTATTAAGAAAAATACCTCAAAATTATTAGAATCATCTTGTTTAATTATTATTGGCTATTTATGTATTAACAAAATGGTATATATATACACACACACACACAACAATTCTAATAAATAAAATAATGCATAAATAACGCTACATACTCATAACCCCACAGTAGGATACCGTGTCGTGTGTGCCATAGACAACACACAGGAAGACAAGAACACACCTAGACCGAGAACAGAAATTCACTCATTCTTTCCTCTCCGCTGGGAATCGAACCCAGGACACTTGGCACGGCGATCCGGCATGGTAACCATTGCGCCACGCAGATTGTTTACTAATGCAAATACAGTAGGCGCTCGGTAATCCGGCACCCGATATTTTTCCTGTCGGATTAGCGGAACTGCGGTATTATCGGGTTTGTATGGGAAGAAAAGCTTTATACATAATATAACGTAAAATAAATTCTACATATTATTATTGGAACGAAGTTCCTTATCGCGCGTTGTGAAAGGGGGCTAGACGGAAAATTACGACACTTTTTGATTTTAAGAATGACGACACTTTTTTTGAAGTGATTCAGAAAGTTTTACAGAGATGGCGCTGTACAAACTGCGTAACTATATAAGGTAAATGAAACTAAGTATCCAGCGCAAATTCAAAAAAATAAATAGTTTCCTTGAACTTACGTGTGTTAAAAGTATAAGTTGATAGCGTGATTCAGAATTAATTTACTAACGCCATCTATCCGCAACTAACCAAACTAAATATCTTAAGTCTGAACAGGCGCTGTACAACAATACAATACATAAATCGAAAGGAAATTCGTTCCATCCGGGTGTCCCTTGACACCTCTCATGTTTTTTTTATCATAAATAGGTATCCACAATAAATCTCTCCCTCTGCAGTCTACAACAGTCAGGTCCAAACATTTCCTGGTGGAGAACGTCAATTCTCGACCAGGAAATGTTTGGGACTGCCTGTTGAAGCGTTTAGGGTTCCACTTCTATTTACTGAGACTCTTCGAGTCTTCTTTCAGCGTCCAAAGCACCATGTCTGATTCAGATGTTTCCTAAATGATGAACAAACAATATTTTGATAGCAATTTAGAGATTTTAGGGAGGACACAAAATTTTTATTATTACAACTTTATATTATTATTGTTTTGTAGTTATTATTTTATTAAGTATATTTTTTTCTTTTTGAAATTAATAAGTAAGCTGTAGATATATTAATTAATGTGATTGCTAAATAAATAAAATAACAGACTAGCTGATGTTCTGCAACAAACAAAGAAAGAAACAAAACTTTCCTCTTTAAAAGTTATCTATACTAATATTATAAAGAGGAAAGATTTGTTTGTTTGCATTGAATAGGCTCCGAAACTACCAAACCGATTTGAAAAATTCTTTCACTGTTGAGAAGCTAGACTATCCCCGGGTGACATAGGCTATATATTATAATTTTTTTTTACTATTTTTTCCGAAGCGAAGCGAGGGCGATTTTCTAGTATTATTATACTTTAGATAGGGTATTATGTGGTAAAGGTGAGGTTAGGTGGAGTGAGGTGACGTTATTTGCTTGAGTCAGTCACCAAATATGTATTCTGGCTTAAGATGGGAGCCAGTTCGTTCATTCTTCTATCTTTTTACTTGCTTACTCTGCCAGTTCATCTTCTCTCTTCTTATTTGTAGTCTACAACGGTCCGCTCCAAACATTTCCTTGTAGAGAATGTCAATTCTCTACGAGGAAATATTTGGGACTGCCCGTTTTAGCATTAGAGGCTCCTCTGAAGCTACAGGCTGGGGTGAGATAAGGTGGAGTAAGACAAGGTGTGACGAGGGAGGAGTATTACACAATATTACTGGCCACACAAAATCAACAAAGTGAGGAGAATAGACAGAAATTATTAAAAAAGAAGAAACACCCTAAGGCAGTGTTTCCCTACCTTTTTTAGACCATGCCCCACCTTAAAATTTCTAAAAATTTTATGCCCCCATATATAATTTTGTCACTGATATCTAACATTGCATTTAAATAACGCAAAGCGAAAGGGGTAAAGTCCTGTCGAGTCCATTTTTACATTGCCCCCCTTAACCATCAAATTGCCCCCCTGTTGGGAAACACTGCCCTAAAGCAACTATTGACCTGAAATAAAAGATAATAATGCACTTTAACAAAGTTTAATTCCACAGTAAACTGTGTATTCAATAAATTAAATAGGATATTTAACAGGCTGACGTGAGATGAGGTGATTTGATGCGAGATAATGCAAGACAAGATGAGACTAGGGGGGAGTAATACACAGTGTTACTGGTTAGTAAGATTGTAGATGATAAAGATGCAATTACATAATCAGAAGTGGGATGTGATGTGATCTTGTGATTGCTAATCAAAATTAATTAGAACATATTGCAAATTGGATGATTAATTATATGTTCTGTGGTCGAATGAAGATTGAAAACTACATTTATTACTAACATCAGTCCCATGTAATGTTTTGTGGGAATTTTTTTCCCACTAGTACCTACTGTCAGGAGGACAAGTGGGAATAAACAAAATGATAAAACAAAGATTCATGTTCTGTCTGGAGGCATGAGATAAGAGACAGCACTATAGTTCTTCTCTCATCATTCTTGGTTCTTCTGTAGTCTACAACGGTCCGCTCCAAGCATTTCCTTGTGGAGAACGTCAATTCTCAACGAGGAAATGTTTGGGACTGCCCGCTGAAGTGGTAGTCTTCAGTCTTCTTTCACCCTCTGTCCATTGTGTCTTGTCTTGCCCTTTAAGAGGATGTTTAAATAACTTCTGAAAAAATATATGCATAATAAAATGTTGTTTTAATCTAAAATTTTAACAAAAAAAAAAACAGATCAAATGAAGTACATCCTTTCCAATAACAATAAAAAAAGAATCATTGAAATCGGTTGGCGTGATATTGAGTTATTTGTCCATTTGTTGTGCACATACTTAATGCAAATTTAAGGTTATATTTATATATGGTTTTCTCATGGATGCCATTATCAGATCTCGCTCAGATTTAAGTGGGACCACATGACAAGCACCAGCTTTTGAATATAAAAAACTTTTGAATATAAAAAAACAGTTGAATGGAGAACCTCCTCCTTTTTTTGAAGTCAGTTAAAAATACAAACTCTTCTATATTTTCCGTTTGTTTTTACTTTATATTGGACTTCATCTCCACTTACCATCAGGTGGGATTGCAGTCAAGCATTCCCACCTGACTTATCACATGTAAAAAAATATATAAAAACTAAAATACATGTTATTTTAATATGCTAATAAAACTGAGAATTTTAGGCAGCACTAGATTTTTAAGTAATTACACTAGAATAGAACATATTCCAAATCAAAGCTCTGCTAATCTTAAAAACATGTTGTATGTTTGAATGTAGGTATGTTAAAAAGATTGAAACTATTCAACCAATGTGCCTCACCCCATTGAAGTATTATTACTATATAGCGTATAGAACTGTTACCGCAAACACCATGTCCCAATGCATTGGCGTCACGTGGCTTCAATCTTCAATGGATTTGTTCCATTTTGAAAGGAGAACGGGGGCTCAATTTTGAAAATCGAACCTCCCGGGCGGGACGCACATTTTGTTGGAGATGCCTGTTCTATGACATTATACTTCAATGCCTCGCCCCAAACTGGTTTTATTTAAAAGGCAATAATGCGAAGATCGTTTGTGAACACTAAATCAATGCATTATAATGGGCACATTCGATTCATTCATGAAGTCAATTTTCGATTATTCCCGTACAAAAATTTAATAGTGCAGTAGCACAAGCCGGGTATCTATCTAGTGTACTAGTAAAATAAAACTAGTTTTGTCCACCATAGATGTAATCCTTTGTTCTTTCTTCATTTCATCTGAACATGAGGATGTAATGCCCGGGATACACAAGGCTAGTTTTTGAAGCTAGGATAGCAAGCTAGTTCTGTCCTGGCTTGCTGACCTGGCTTGGATCATGCTAGTTCTGTTTACATGAGGCTAGGTTATTTTAAGCTAGTATTATTACAGTGAATGGGGTGACCACATATTCATAATGAACTGCATGCGAAAAAAAACACAATTCGACTGAAACAGTTACTTCGAAAACTGTGCCAATTATTGTCAGTTCTTGAGAATACGTTGCTCTTATATTTTTAAATTTACTTTTTATGTCTTTGATAGTCATATCAATACCTAATGTCTTTAATTCGCCACACATTTCTTGTAGTGCTGAATCACGTTTAGATTCGTCTTTATAACTTGGAAGGGTGGCGTTCCACAGACATTCATGGTCACGGTACAGTTTTACAAAGACAAACTTTAAATTAATCTCCATACTTAGTTTATGCATCTTTCTCAAAAACACGTCGCGGAAAAACAAACGAAACGTGTGGTTCCTGCTTACTAGCCAACTGAAAACTAGCTTCGCAGGCCACATGAAGCTAGTACACAAGCCAGGATAGTAAAATCAGTGGTGGGGGGCGCTACTAGCCTAAAAAATAGAACTCATCCTATTAAACTGTCCTGGCTTGTAAACTAGCTTACTAGCTTAAAAATGAAGGGTAGTTTTGTTTACATGAAGCCAGAAGTACTAGCTTACTATCCTAGCTTGAAAAACTAGCCTCGTGTATCCCGGGCATAATGTTCTCACCTGCCAAGTGACCAAGGTTGTCAGAACGTAGACAGGTTGGATCGTAGCTCGAAATCTTGAAAACGTATCTTCTTTAGTCTAAAATTAACTATAGGAAGGAAACAAGTAACAGCTGACCTGTAATTTTTGCATTTGCAGATGAAAAGAAACGGAACGGACATCATTTATCGAAGAGACGCCCAAGTGAAGTAGTGCCTGATCTGACACCTGACAGATATCTACTTGAGTTTGACATTTGACATGACAGTGACGCCAGCGGCCAGCGCGGCCAGCTGAGCAGGCCCCAATGTTGCCAATGCAAATTTTTTGGTGGCCGTGTAGGTACAGTCACGAGCATAAATATATGACTATGGACACGTCAGCAATAATATCTGCCCAAGAGTGCGTTCAATAATATCTGTCTGCACGGACGCAACAAAAATATCTGATATTCATAGACAGCATATTAAAGTGACGACAAAATTATCTGATAAAAAAGTGCATCAAAAAATTGTGACAACCGCCCAAAGCAAAAATATGTGACGACATTTATAGTCACAAAATAATGTGATCACTCTTAGAGTGCAAATATATGTTTGCCGTTTACTAATTCTACATTTCTGTAAGCATTTGCATTGATTCCTCAATCATAATTATGCATAAATATATGACGTTCAATAGTTGGCAAAAATATCTGACGATCTTTTATTTTTTATACTTTTGGAACGAAGTTCCTTATCGCGCGTTGTGAAAGGGAGCTAGACGGAAAATTTCGACACTTTTTGATTTTACGAATGACAACACTTTTTTTGAAGTGATTCACAGAGTTTTACAGAGATGGTACTGTACAATAGCTTTTTATTTTACACGCTTTATATTAGCTTCACCTGTATGTTTGTTTGTCTGTTTATTTGTAACTTCTCTTTGGACTTGATTTTGACCCACTTCAAACGGTCAAATTTCTTTCAAACTTCGTAGAATTATCGAGGATCGATGAAGGTTCAATATTTAAAGAAAAAAAAAGAAAGAAAGAAAAACCTAACTACATGCTTTAATTAGCTTTAAATGGTCAGATTTCTTTCAAACTTCGTAGACTTATCGAAGACCGATGACAATTCAATACTTAAAGAAAAAAAGAAAGAAAGAAAGAAAGAAAAACCTAATTACACGCTTTGATTAGCTTTAAACGGTCAGATTCCTTGAAACTTCGTAGACTTATCGAGAACCGATGACAATTCAATATTTAAAGAAAAAAAGAAAGAAAGGAAAACCTAATTACACGCTTTAATTAGCTTTAACTGGTCAGATTTCTTTCAAACTTCGTAGACTTATCGAGGACCGATTACAATTCAATATTTAAAGAAAAAAAGAAAGAAAGAAAAAAACCTAAATACCATTTCACGAAATCAAACAAAAAAATTAAAAAATAAATAATAGTTTAAAAAAACTAAAAAACACGCTTTTATAGAAAATCCAAGTAAAAAAAATAGACAATAAATTTGAATTAAGCGTGGGTGTTTAATTAAAGCGTGGGGTGCTTTTTAATATATTATCAAAATGATAATCCTTCTACTCATTGAGACCATGCACCTCACGCTTTTATTACAATTACACGATTCTTAATTCAAATTTATTTTCTATTTTTTTTAGTTGGGTTTTCTATAAAAGCGTGTTTTTTAGTTTTTTTTTAACTATTATTTATTTAGGTCATTAAAAAACAGTTTGTTTTTGATTATTTTATTAACCAACGAAAAAAAAGGAAGAGGTTCTCAATTTGACACGCATATTTTTTTAATGTATAATGACGCAGCAATCGGCACAGGGTGGTCCGATTCTGATGATTCTTTTTTTAATGGATAGGATATGTCTTGAAGTTGCTGTTATTTTTTTTGAAAAATTTTATTCCTACCCTAAGGTACGAAAATAGGGGATAATTGATTGTTCACCCACGGAATTTTTACCCGTTACCCCAATAATTTTGTACTGGAAGATCCGATTTCGACGATTCTTTTTTTATTGGATAGGTAGTGTATGTATAATAGCAAAAAAGCAAAGCAACAACCCATAATTGTCCCACTGCTGGGCTCGGGGTCTCCTCTCACAATGTGAGGGGTACAGGCCATAGTCTACCACGCTGGCCAAGTGCGGATTGGTAGACTTCATACACCTTTGAGATCATTATGGAGAACTCTCAGGTGTGCAGGTTTCCTCACGATGTTTGCCTTCACCGAAGCAAGTGATAATTAACTTGTAATACGCACATAATATTTGAAAATTAGAGGTGCGTGCCAGGATTTGAACCCGGGCCCCCGCGTTCGGGAGACCAACGTTCTAACCAATAGGCTATCACTGCTACTCATAACTACGCTACGCATAACTTCAAGGTATACGTGTATGTATACCTTGAAGTTATTCTCATTAAAATTTGGAAACAAAATTTTACCCCTAAAGGTATAACAATAGGGGATGATTGATATTTCATCTACTACTTTTTTACGTGGTAACTGAATCTACCACCCATTACTTATAAGTAATAACTTATATGTAACTGACTGTATACAGTACACATGATACATATTGGAAATTACCCCCAATATTTATAATTAATACTAGGTGACCCGGCAAACTTTGGACCACCCTCTCCCTCCCCTGTCCCTCTCCCTCAACTGGCGGTTATAAAATAAAAAAGTAAGATATGTTCCTAAGGTTACATTAGAAAGTTATATGTATAATAATTATGGTCCTAAGTTTTCAAAGAGATCGAACCTTATACTACAGCTATGAAACAGACAAATTTCTGAACGCACCTATAAATATTTGACGACCAAATGACAATTTGACAAAACGCATCAAATGTTTCACAGCTAGGAACATTTTGTATTGGAAAATTAAATTGTCGTTTTTAGTAATTCTATTACTTATTATTTATGTTTCTCACCGTTTAAACATTCCCTGAAGTTCTACAAATATTTCAAGATCAAAATTAGCCAAATCAGTCAAGTCATTTCGGAGTTTTAGCGAGACAAACGAACAGCAATTGATTTATATATGTATATAGATTAAAAATTTTTATAACAACTAAAAATTAAAAAAAAATATTACTTTTTAACAAAAATATACCCAGCGAAAAAAATGACTAAAATAAAACATTTAGTATTATAAATTAAGATCCTAAATTAATAGTAAATAAATAATTTTGATGAAAAAACAAACTGTGAAAAGATGTGCGCCGCGCTGCTGCTGCCGTGTGCATCGCATGCCGTTGCCGTTATTTTACGCTCCATGTAATTATTGTTGTCTGTTTGGCATGGTCTCAAAATTATTTATTTACTGTTTATTTAGGATCATAATTTATAATACTAAATGGTTTATTTGATTTTTCGCTTCTGAGTTTTTTTTCGTTGGTTTAATTTTTTTGTTAAAAAGTAATTATTTCAATCAAATCACTCGAGCCATGATAAATAACTTCATAAATGTAGTCAAAACAGTTCACCAAACATTCACAAGCAAAAATCTCAAATGTAACACCGCGGCGAGTGGATAAAAAAGAAACTACCCACTAAGATATTTTTACCAATTATTGAACGTCATATATATTTATGCCTAATAATTATGATTGAGGAATCAATGCAAATGCTTACAATCTTAATGGGTATTTTATCTTTTATCCACTGGATTACAGGATGCACCGGATTAGAAAGGGTCCGAATTACCGCGGGTCCACGGATAAGGTACTAAAAATGTGAATTTTAATGAAATTAAACGTTTTCCTTAAATTTGCCGTATGTCATTACTTCCCAGAATTTTATCCTTTTCAACGACACTATCGAATGGTGTAATAATACAGGGTGTGTTTTTTTCAAAATCAATGGGTTCGATTCCTGGCTAGGAATATTTATTTTTCAAAAATGTAATGATGTAGTTTTAGTTTTAATCAAAATCGGTCTTGAGACTCCTTTAAGCATTTTTCGATATTCCTTATAGTTTCGGATTTCACCATCCTTGCACACTTGAAAAATTCACCCTGTATATCCTAAACTGTCACTTAAAATCAAAAATGATGAATGAACCTAAAAATCATTTTTGATTACCTATTTAACGATACCCCACTTGACGTAGTTCGTCAAATTTTGTTTTTTTTTTCATTTAGATAATTATGGTGTCTGGTTGTCCCTGTTTATTGTCATGACTTTAGTGACACTCGCAAGGTTAAGGCGAATCGATTGATGTAAGAATCATCAAAATTGGTCAACCCGTTTGGTCTCTACAACGCGACGCCACATAGGAACATACATAGACTGATAAACACATTGCCCTGCTTTGCATCGCGCAGTCGGGTAAAAAGCATAAAAATAAAAGATTTACGTCAGATATTTTTGCCAACTATTGAACGTCATATATTTATGCATAATTATGATTGAGGAATCAATGTAAATGCTTACAGAAACGTAGAATTAGACGGCAAACATATATTTGCACTCTAAGAGTGATCACATTATTTTGTGACTAATGTCGTCACATATTTTTGTTTTGGGTGGTTGTCACAATTATTTGATGTACTTTTTTATCAGATAATTTTGTCGTCACTTTAATATGCTGTCTATGAATATCAGATATTTTTGTTGCGTCCGTGCAGACAGATATTATTGAACGCACTCTTGGGCAGATATTATTGCTGACGTGTCAATAGTAATATATTTATGCTTGTGACTGTACATTAGAAAATCGGTGTAACATAGATAAACTTATTATTGCAATGTTGGCATTCTGATTCGGAATCGGAATTCGGGAAAGCAAAAAAGGAGGTTCTCAATTCGACTGCATTTTTTTTATGTTTGTCACCTCAGAACTTTCGACTGGGTGAACCGATTTTGATGATTCTTTTTTAATCGAAAGCTGGTGCTTGTCGTGTGTGTGTGCGTTTATATAAATAGCCGTCCAACGATCAGACGAAACTGATGATCACTCATGGCCATCAGTAACTAAGGAAGTCAAGAAAAATACTAGAAAGAAAGAAAGAAAATAATATTCATTATCAATACATTTTATTTCACTCATTGCAATAAAATTGAACTTATATTTATCATTCGTATATACAAAAATATCAGTCTATTAACCATTGTATTAAGTACACACACTCGAAAATAAATTTACAAGGAATTCATTGAATATCTTTTTCATTTGTGAACTAATTGAAATAAAACACGCTAAAATCCCGTTCGTAATAAAATAAACAAGTGAAAATCGCATCCAAATTGGTTAAGCGTTTTTGAGATTAGGATGAAAAACGCACAAAAATAGTAATAAAAAATTGAGTAGAACACTACTGCGTTAGTAGGTATATGCCCCTAATATGTATATATCGGTGAGGCCATGAATCTCCAGTGAAGGTCCAGGGACGGACCTCTTTATTCTACAGCGCTTGCCTGATGCAGAGGCTGGCATATAAGAAATGTCATGTCATATTTAGATTAAGGAATTGTCAATAATGTAGGACAGATTATTATTGATCACGTAGTGTTGAAGTACTTTAGAGTACTGATGTGAATGTTAGGAGAACTGGAAATATATCATGGTGCAAAGTAAAAGGAATATCATTTCATAACCAATACCATAGAATACCTCCTTCTGCTAAATACATATATTGCTTAACATGTTTTCTGCAAATATCTTGCAGGTAAAGAGATCAGGTTTAGTTTGATTTGTATAAAAAGTTTGATAGTTAAAATCTTTTTTTAACTTAGTTCCTTAAGTGACCTTGGTTTGGGTATAATATGCATTATATGCACGAAATTGTTGTTCGTTACAGATACAAAATATAAACAGTTTTTATAACCTGTCGATCCACTTAGCTTTTAATCCATGGACTAAGAATATATTTCGAGAATACAAATTATTATCTGACTGTTTATATATAATATAATACATTTGTATTATTTCTTATCGATAATAACAGATAAATAGGATAAAAACCAGCCGAATTGATGATAACAAATTGCCGGCTCGAAGGACCAATTTTTTTCAAGTGATTCAGGACAACCTATGGTTGTCTAGAAGCCGCTAGGGAGGCCCCGTCTGTGCTAGAGGGTTCTCAGGATGCATCAGCAGATCCCGAAGCAGTTTCTTCGATTTCTTCACATTCTTCGCTGGAACTTTCATCTGAAAACGAAATTACAAATTGTATACTGTAACGAAACGTTCATTAAACATCTTAATATTATATAAATATAAGTTAGGAAGTATTCTAACGCGCTAGCCAATGCCGTGGGAAGCTGACGGTGGGCTTGACCTAATCCAGCGCGCAGGATGGACGCTTCACCACACCAAACGAGTTTCACCACACCACACAAGTTTCACCACACCACCCGAGTTTCACCACACCACCTGAGTTTCACCAACAACTCACCCCGTAATGCACCTCCCTCATGTGCCGGTACAGACTGGAGTACCAGCCGAAAGCTGCGCCGCACTGCGCGCACCGGTGGGGGGTTTCACTGGTGTGCATCGCCACTATATGGTACTTGAGTTTTGATGCGTTCTGGACAGACAGACAGACAGACACTTGTTAGAGTTATAGCAACAAACTGTATGATTTAAAAATGGTTGTCTGTAAAGTCGGTTTACGGACGGTAGTTTAACGTGACAACGTCATGACAAAACATTGATGAAGTAGTGCTCAAAAATAATATTATCTCTGGAAATTAACTTATATGTAATTAGAAACTTTTATCTTTATACTACAACGCCATCTAGAACTCCTGAACTAAACTATTTTTTCAGCAAGTTCCTTTCTGACTTAATTGTGTATATAATTTTGTTCATAGATGGCGCTTTCTCCAATGTTCGCTCGCTCGCGTAACGCGACAGATGAGTCATGCTTTTTCATGCGTGCACCCGGCATCGTTTTAATAGACGTTATCACGTCAAAAAAGCCCATCTGTGGGACAGTCGTGGGCTGTTAAGATGATGATGATGATGATGATGAATCGCTCACCTGATACGACTTGCCGCAGACATGACAAAGGTTGTCTTTTTTCTCCTTATTTGTGTGTATGTTCTGTGTATGCACGTATAGAGTTGTGTGACATTTGAACGCCTGGAAGAAAATAATTTAATTAATACAAAGGAAAAAATTTTTTTAAAAAAATAAATAAAAATAAAATAAAAAATAATAATAAATATATTATTATTATTATTTTATATATTTTTTTTATTATTTTATAAATTAAATGTATATTTTAGTTGTGTATTTAGTCTAAATAAAAATATAAAATGAGAGGTGTCAAGGGACACCCGGATGGAACGAAGTTCCTTTCGATTTAAGTATTGTTTTTTGAAGTGATTCAGAAAGTTTTACAGAGATGGCGCTGTACAACTTTCTGAATCACGGTTGTACAGCGCCATCTCTGTAAAACTCTCTGAATCACTTCAAAAAGTATCGTGGCAAATTTTCGTAACAAAATTTTCCGTCTAGCCCCCTTTCATAACGCGCGATAAGGAACTTCGTTCCAATTATTTCTTTCTTTCTAATACACTAACTACAACAGAACCTAAACTTCAGACCTAACTTTCATAGTACTCGATCTGCACTAATACTATAAAGACAACTAACAAAACATATTTTTTTTAACCGGGCAAGTGCGTGTCAGGCCACGCGCAATGTAGGGTTCCGAAGTAGTAAGTTTATCGACTATTACTCATTAACTACTTATGCTAACATATTCGTGATAGTTTTCCTTGTAAATTCATCACATAACCTATTTTTGAGAATTTTTTCACTTGTCCAACTCCAACGGTTTAGCTGGCAGGGGGAGACACACTTGACTCTAACCAAAATTAGCACTTTAAAGTCAAATATTTCGCAAACAGACCCCTAATTCCAAAAATGGTCTTAGAAGACTCATAGTTTTTCGAAGACTTTTTCAACGATATCCCACACTATAGGGTCGCGACGAATAATAATCTAACATTTTAACAAAAAAATAACCGACTTCAAATTAAGTACATCCAATAAAAAAAGAATCATCGAAATCGGTTGGCGTGATATTGAGTTATTCCTCCATTTATCGCGCACATACTTAATGCAAAAAGACTCATATGCTTTTGACATGGATGCCATTGTCAGATCTCGTTCAAATTTATGTGTTACCACACGACAAGCACCAGCTTTCGATTGAAAAAAGAATCATCCAAATCGGTTCACCCAGTCCAAAGTTCTGAGGTAACAAACATAAAAAAATACAGTCGAATTGAGAACCTCCTCCTTTTTTTGAAGTCGGTTAAAAATGTCATCCTAACGTCACTCTGTGACAGTTACTCACATTATTGCAGATCTGACAGCGATACTTGACTTTCTTGAGGTGTTCCCAGTCGATGTGATCGCGCAGGCGAGTCTTGTCCACGAACTTCTTGCCGCATTCGTTGCACATGAACCTGCAATTATAATAGGGATGTTGACTAATTTTAGGATTCAATTTTATTTTATAGATAGGACTTTAATATCCACGAAAAAAATATTATAAAAATAAAAAACATGAGAGGTGTCAAGGGACACCCGGATGGAACGAAGTTCCTTTCGATTTAAGTATTGTTTTGTTGTACAGCGCCATCTCTGTAAAACTCTGTGAATCACTTCAAAAAAGTGTCGTCATTCGTAACAATCAAAAAGTGTCGTAATTTTCCGTCTAGCCCCCTTTCACAACGCGCGATAAGGAACTTCGTTCCAATAATCTTCAATTTAAAAATAAAAATTGATAAAAAAAATCATTATCAAATTATATTATCTACGAAACTACTGACGCTAAAATTTTGAAAAAATACATAAAATAGTTCTTTACTTATATATTACAGGAAAACCTATAAAAACCTATAAAAATAAAATAGAAAAATAACTATAAATAAATAATCAACGTACGGAACCCTCTACAAGCGAGTTGAACTCGCACTTGTCGAGTTTATTCCATATTACTTTATCAAATCGCGCAGACTCGATCGCATTGACAATTTTTCTTCTAAAACTTTTGTCAACTAATTTGTTAACAAGTCGACCAACAAGTTGACCAACAAGTTGTCCAACAAGTCGCCTAAACCTATAAAAACCTATAAAAATAAAATAGAAAAATAACTATAAATAAATAATCAACGTACGGAACCCTCTACAAGCGAGTTGAACTCGCACTTGTCGAGTTTATTCCATATTACTTTATCAAATCACGCACTCGATCGCATTTTCACTTTGTCTTCTAAAACTTTGTCAACTAATTTGTTAACAAGTCGACCAACAAGTTGACCAACAAGTTGTCCAACAAGTCGCCTAAACCTATAAAAACCTATAAAAATAAAATAGAAAAATAACTATAAATAAATAATCAACGTACGGAACCCTCTACAAGCGAGTTGAACTCGCACTTGTCGAGTTTATTCCATATTACTTTATCAAATCACGCACTCGATCGCATTTTCACTTTGTCTTCTAAAACTTTGTCAACTAATTTGTTAACAAGTCGACCAACAAGTTGACCAACAAGTTGTCCAACAAGTCGCCTAAGCCTATAAAAACCTATAAAAATAAAATAGAAAAATAACTATAAATAAATAATCAACGTACGGAACCCTCTACAAGCGAGTTGAACTCGCACTTGTCGAGTTTATTCCATATTACTTTATCAAATCACGCACTCGATCGCATTTTCACTTTGTCTTCTAAAACTTTGTCAACTAATTTGTTAACAAGTCGACCAACAAGTTGACCAACAAGTTGTCCAACAAGTCGCCTAAGCCTATAAAAACCTATAAAAATAAAATAGAAAAATAACTATAAATAAATAATCAACGTACGGAACCCTCTACAAGCGAGTTGAACTCGCACTTGTCGAGTTTATTCCATATTACTTTATCAAATCACGCACTCGATCGCATTGTCACTTTGTCTTTACTAAAACTTTACTACAACTTTACTAAAACTTTGTCAACTAATTTGTTAACAAGTCGACCAACAAGTTCCCCAACAAGTCGCCTGCGGGGAGACAGGGGTACGAATGAATGAATAAATGAATGAATTTTATTTATTTGTAATAGTATAGGTACATTGTATAATAGGTCTTAGGTTAGATTGGTAAAACCACTATACTATGCCGTTATCACGGCGTACAAATATTTTTATATAGTATATTATAATTATCTCATTATCTTACTTTAATAGAATTATTACATTTATAACTGTTATTGCACTTTGTACGATTTTTACATTTCATGTTCATCTATATATACATATAATCATATAAAAACTTGAGAGGTGTCAAAGGACACCCGGATGGAGCGAAGTTATTTCCTATTTTACTTATGTTAGCGCCAAAGAGTTTCAACAGCGTGATTCAGAAAGTTGTACAGCGCCATCTAGTTTCAACTAGTTACAACTTTCTGAATCACGCTGTTGAGACTCTTTGGCGCTAACATAAGTAAAATAGGAAAAAAACATAGCGTGATTCAGAAAGTTGTACAGCGCCATCTCTGTAAAACTCTGTGAATCACTTCAAAAAAAGTGTCGGTCATTCGTAAAATCAAAAAGTGTCGAAATTTTCCGTCTAGCCCCCTTGCACAACGCGCGATAAGGAACTTCGTTCCAATATCATCTTGTACAATGTCAAATATTTTGGATCAATTATTAACTCACGTGTAGTCGCTCTCGGGCACGTGTCTGCGCGAGATCCTCAGATGCTGGCGGTACGTGGCGACGGACGCGAAGCTCTTGTCACACTTGGCGCAGTACAGCTCGCCGGTGTCGCGCGCCTGCGGGGAGATAGGGGTACAGTTGTTGTCATAAATATCTAGATGAAGAAGATTGGCCTTTTTGATGTGAAACATCTATAGGCGAGGGGTAAACCTGATTTTTGGCGCGGTCAGTGGCGACGCTTCGCTGCACTATATTATTATGAAAAAGAGAATATAATAACACAATGTGGGTAATCATAAATAAACTTAGTTTGATAGGCTGTAGTATACAGTAGGCCAAAACTGTCATCATTTTCTGGAGACAATTTGTAATATTGTATTTTTTCATCATGCCATATTTAGTTCCTGTCATAATCTGTACTTTTATGCCTATTAGTTGTGTAAAATAATTTCGATGTTTCACATCTGCCAGCCGCCCCATGACTTTTTTCATTGACTGAATATAAAATTTAAGGTAAAAAGAAACATAAATGTGAAAGAATCTTCAAAATGTCTTAGGGATGAAAAAGTTGTGGGGTTTATTCCAAGAATAATTTGTGACGTCACAACCTATTCAATACAGATAGTCTCAATAACATACGCCCCAACTCAAAGTCACTAATGGTTACTTAAATCGGAATAATTTGTGACGTCACAACCTATTCAATACAGATAGTCTCAATAACATACGCCCCAACCCAGAGTCACTAATGATTACTAAATTTGCTCCTTAGTACAGAATTTAAATGGTGATTCTTTACTAAGGAGCGATTAAAGTAACCGTTAGTAACTCTGAGTTGGGGCATTAGTGTTTGAGTTGTATAGATTAATTTTACAATTACATTTTCAAGCAATATAACATACTAGGAAATCGCCCTCGCTTCGCTTCGGGAAAAATAGTAAAAAAAAAAAATATAATATAGCCTATGTCACCCGGGGATAGTGTAGCTTCCCAACAAAAGAATTTTTCAAATCGGTTCAGTAGTTTCGGAGCCTATTCAATGCAAACAATCAAATCTTTCCTCTTTATAATATTAGTATAGATAAATTCTATGCAAATTACCACTCTATTTTTGAGGGCCTCCCTCACATGACTAAGGAAATAATAGGCTTGTTAAATAGTATAACCTAAATATTATAATTACCTTATGAGTCCTCATGTGCCGTCCCAGGTTCGATTTCCATTGATACACACGTCCACATCTCGGACAGGGGTATCGGTTCTGACCTCTATGGAGAACACTGGAACATAGACAATAAATTCTATATAACGAGAGTTTTGCAGTCAAAATTTGATCGTAATTCAATCTATTAAAGGGTTACTTAACATAGAGACTAGAGTGGACTAAATTGCTTTATTTTCTTCTACATCTTAGTTATTGTTTTTAAACATTGAAGTATTATTACTAGCGTATAGAACCGACACCGCGAACACCATGTATGTCCCAATGCATTGGCGCCACGTGGCTTCAATCTTCAATGGATTCCTTCCATTTTGAAAGGAGAACGGGGGCTCAATTTTGAAAATGGAACCTCCCGGGCGGGACACACATTTTGTTCGAGATGTCTGTTCTATGACATTATACTTCAATGTTTTTAACATGCTTTTTAACCGAGTTGCAAAAAAAATAGGAGGAATTTTTCAAATCAAATCAGAAATTCCTGAGATTAGCGCGTTCAACCAAACAAACAAACTCTTCAGCTTTATAATATTAGTATAGATACAAGAATTGCTTGTTAAAGGTATTATATAGATACTCACTTCCGATGATATCTATAAGTCTTCCGCGAACTAAACGTCTTCCCACAGTCTGAACAAGTCGGTTTCTCCGGTAACACTTCCTTACTGCGGGGTTGACGCTTCTTCACTTCTCCATTCACTGGTGTCTGGAGAATATGTTCCTGATTGGATTGGATTCGACGTTTAGTAGTGAATTGGATATTTAATAGCGCATTGGAGATCAATTAAGATGTTTCATGCATTGAAGTATTATTACTAGCATAGAACCGACACCGCGAACACCATGTACTCGTATGTCCCAGTGCAATGGTGCCACGTGGCTTCAATCTTCAATGGATTCGTTCCATTTTGAAAGGAGGACGGGGGCTCAATTTTGAAAACGAATCTCCCGGCGGGACACATTTTTTCGAGATTTTTGTTCTATGACATTATACTTCAATGGTTTCATGATGTTATAAATACGTAAATAAGTTACTATAATGTAATGAAATTAAAATAAATAAAAACAAAACTTTATGAAATTTTGAAATACGGTTACTTAAATCGCTCTTTAGTACAGAATTTGTATGTTGATTCTTTACTAAGGAGCGATTTAAGTAACCATTAGTGACTCTGAGTTGAGGCGTTAGATAACTCAAACTCATCATTCAAACTTCCGCCTCTCTGGGAATCAAACCCTTGTCACAGAGATCTGGCATGGTAACCATTCCCTAACTAATACCCCAACTCAGAGTCACTAATAGTTACAATTTCTGAGCATAGAACCGGGATAACGTACCACGCAACTTTTAGGACAATATAACCGTTAAATTATAAAAATAGTAACTAAGTAAATAAAAAAAATCAGCTGGTTAGTAATCATTTATGATGACCTCGTTATCGATACATGTTGGAAAGAGATCTTTGATCAAACCGTAGATTTTGTAGGACAAATATTTTTTTTAATAATTTAGATCTTGAGATTAAATAAAAATATAATCTGTTAGTAATAAATATTTGAGAATCAACATATCAACATATTGTATCCTCGCTACCTCAGGCAGGAAATTGTTGGGCGTCTCATCAAAATTACCCTCCTCACGAAAAATTAGCTTGATAGTAATCAAAGGGCAAAAATGTACTAGGGATCCTGGACTATAACGATTACTTTAATCGTTCCTTATTAAAGAATCACCATTTAAATTCTGTACTAAAGAGCGATTTATAGTCCATTTTTTTGGTCGAGTCCAAAGTAAACAAACTTACACCGTCTTTTTATCTTTATTTGTAATTTAAAAATAAAGCTGACACAAAATGATAATAATTTAAAGTCGACTAAACATTTAGTGCCGAAACTAAATTAAGTTCACCATTCATTATTTTCTTTAAAAAATAAATAAAATAAAATAAAATATTCTTTATTGCCACACAATACACAATTAAATAAAATTTAAATCTAAGATACATAAGTTAACTTAGCTATTTATTGTGGGCAAAGGAAGAGTCTCAGCTTCTGCTATCACGAGAAACCTCGTGCAGCGCTGTTTTTCAGACTCTCCCTCTCCCTTAGGTGCCATTTGGGAGTTATTAGGTAATCCCCGATCGCTGCGCGCCGCTAGGCATTTTTCTTTAATCGCGGATGTGTGCGTGTATGTGTGTGTGTTTGTCCGTGCATGTGTGTGTGTGTGTGTGTTAATCAATTTAAATTAATATTTCCATAAAAAGTAGTGCTTATTTGTTTACCAAATAAGTCTCATCTAAAAAATGGAGTATAAGTAACCGTTAGTAACTCTTGGGGCATAAGACACCACACGGGATGTCTTAGGGCTCCCACACAAAACCGCGAATTCGCATCGCATCGCAAATATCTGCGAATTCGCACGAACGCACCGCAAGAATTTCCGATCTGCTTCGCATCGCACATTCCTGCGATATTACGTCATCCTTGGTGACGCCATTTTAGTCCGCTCTGAGACAGCTTTAGAGAAAGACGCGCGGCGCCTTTCAAAAGCTCTTCAAATGAAGATATCTTCTCATTCTAAAATAATCAAAAAAATTATCTTCTTCAGTTCTCAACGCATAGTACTTTTGAGTAAAATAGTTCCCATCAGAGTTCATAATCGTAATAAATGGATGAACCCAGAATCTTCTTTTTCTTTTATATCTAATTAACAATAACAGCAGTGCAATAATCTTTTTGCGATCCATCTTACGCTTCCTAAAAACACGTCCAGTACGGCTTACTACACTTGAAGGCATGGTCGCCCTACCAAACGGTTTGCCGCACTAAATCGTATCGCAGAAATTTGCATCGCAAGTTCCTGCGATGCGAATTCGCATCGCATCGCATCGCAGTTTTGTGTGGGAGCCCTTAGTTATAAACATCAATATAAAACTCACCTCATTCTTCACTTCCCCATTCACCTCATTTACATTACAGCCGTCCAAATCCTCTGGATCATACTGCATTCCATCCGGTTCATATTCCCGGTCACTGCCATCAGACAAGTGTGTGAACTCTGGTCCTGTCTTCTTCTTCTTACTTCTGTTCTTCTTTAACTTCACTTTCTTCTTTACTTTCTTCTTGGGCGTCTGGAAATTGACATATAGCAGATAATATAATCTATAATAATATTATAAAGCTGAAGAGTTTGTTTGGTTGAACGCGAAAAATTCTTTATGTGTTTGATATTTCATTTATCGAGGAAGGCTATAGGCTATTATAACATCATATATTTTAGTAGTTAATTTTTTCCACAAATTAACACGGGAGAAACTGCAAGGCACACGGAACACAGAGACAAGAGGTGGAAGTGCGAAGTAGGCGAGGCACAGCGACTAACAGTAAGCGTAGCTCCGCTTACTTGCCCGCATAACATATCTGTCACTGAGCTGCGTCGGTTGTGCATTACATAAATTAAAATTTGACTTAAATTATAATAATATGACTTATTGTGCAATTTTGGGTGCAAAAATGATAGCAGAGCTAAGAATTTATTTAATGGCAGTGTTTCATACCACAGCCACCCACAGCTAAGCCTAGTTTTATATTTATTTTGTATTAATTCAAATTCAAAACATAAAATTAAAGGAAATAATACATTTTTATGATCAAAAAGCTACTCTATTTACACGGCAATAAGGTTATTTTTATGTTTTAAATGGTACTGCTACTCGACTATTGTTTTCCAGAACATTCTTTGAAAACATTCTTTGCTACTCGGGAAGGGATGGGATAAATTTATCGATATCGGTGTGTTGTAATTTTATTTACGATGTAATATTATACGACCAAGACCCGACTGATTAGGGTTTAAATGGCTATTTATAGAGAAAATATGTTCGTAACCTATAGTTAATACATATAAATAGTATAATGCCAGTTGGCAATCTCTAACAGTGAACTTGGTCAATATTATAATATTATTATGAATAATTATAATAATTATTTGAATATTATGCTTATTTTGGTTTCTATAGTTACTTCTTAGATTTCCTTAAGACGCATAAAGAAAAGAAGACTGGCTTAAAACTACTGGGCGGATCAATTGGTTCCCAGTAAAATCTAGTACCATGCTCAGAGCATTTTTTATAAGAAGAATTCATAGTTTCAGTGACCGTCAATACGGTTTCCGCCACGGCAGATCAGCTGGTGATCTTTTAGTATATCTTACTCATTGCTGGGCAGAAGCAAAAAGGTTGTAAGTTTGGATGTTGCAATTGCGCTCAAAAAATTTTTGGACTAGCGGTCACCCACCCATCCAACTACCGACCGCGCCCGCTGTTGCTTAACTTCTTCGATCGCTTAGGATCGACGCAATCCGCCGGGCTATGAGAGCTTCAAAGCTAGGAAATATAATTCCACGAAAATAAAGGTGTTTAAACTATTCCTTGGCGACACTAGATGGCGCAATTGGTTCTACTACTAAACGTTGTAGGTCGAACAAAAGGAGAATGCCCATTTAGTATGGAGAAATGACTGTACTGACTTTAACATTTTTGTGTCTTGATAAAAATACCTTTATTTGATTATGTTATCTTTATAAATTACACATACTAACTTTAGTCAGTGTTTATTAACCTACTATTGTAGGAAATACGAGATTTTCAACAAAATTAGTTTGAATTTAGGTTATAGTAAACTCACAGTAATATGGAGCCTATGCCGGCGTATTAAAGTCGATTGCGTATGTAATGTGGTTCTTTTAAGTTTCAAATTCATTTGACAGTCCCAAAACGCCATGTAGTTTATAATGTATTATAATCACAGAACACTATTACTCCTGGCTGATTATAATAATTTTCTAATTCATTTGACAGTCCCCTTAAGTCATCTATTGTTGTATCATAATCATAATGGAATCAATGCAACCTATTGACCCGAAGGATCTTAAAATATTTCTGATTGGCCCTTATCCAAACATAAATGGCCCAATGGTTTTCTTTTGTAAAACGGAAGTAAAGTTACTTATTAATTTCAGAAAATTATTCTCAAAGAGGATTTTTTTTAGAAAATACGGTATATACTTGAAATATTTTAATTTAATTTTTTGTCCAAAAATCATTGTGACACAATAATTTTTTTGAGAGTACTGGCTATGGGCATTCTTTTTTACCTTTTTTGTATAACGTTAAGGTTGAAATTCATCCTAATTCACATCATTGTTTTTATAGCTAAGCTACGTTGAGCTACATTGAAATTTCACTTATCGACATACTGTTTAGTTAGCTAACGTTAATATAAAAAAGCTACGGCCACGTCTACGCCTTGTAATAGATATAAGCTTTCAAAATTTTGAGCACGTTTTCACATACACACACACAAGTTGTACAAGAACAAGTACCAACATTACCTTGTAGTATACCAGTTTCGATAAATATCGATAATTGTCGATAACGCGGTAAAAGCACCACGCACATCCCTAGGCCTAATTAACCAAAAATATAACTTACCGCTATACATTTAAGGTTGATATTAGATTCCAGTCACGACATCTAGCGTTCAGAAGACGGTATTATTTAATCATTTTCCAATAAGATTGACATTGTAATACAACCAACTGCAATTCAATGTCAACCTTATTACTATATATTAAGTATAGAATTATTTATTACGTAGAATATTGCCATCTAGCGGTGTATAGCCGTGGTATAGCAGAACTTGAAAAGTATTATGATCTTAATTGATAAAGGTACTAAGTTCACTGAATATGACATTGAAAAATAAGAATTAACATCAAATATTAAAGTGAATTTTCAAACATAAATAGCAGGTTTCTCGGACTATTCGTAGTTGACAACTAACAACCAATCAAAATGTAAGTTTGTTAGTTGTAAGTAATACGATTATCCATTTACTTGTGTTTTTTTGGCTAGAACGGTTCCCATACTAATCAACACTTATACCATTTCCACCTCTTGTCTCTGTGTTCCGTGGCAAGGCACAACTATTAATATAATAAAGCTGAGTTGAAATCGATAAGTGGCTGACAAAGTTAAATAACAACCAGCATTCAGTAGTTGCAATAATGTTTTGAATGTTTCCGTGCTTCGGAGGGCACGTAAAACCGTTGGTTATTTATTATCGTAAGATAACAATCGTTAAGCCATGTCGGAGGCCCTCGGGCGGCATTAAAACTTCCGACACTTGGCCACTAACCCCTCCACCAATCTGCACTGGAGCAGCGTGGTGGAGTATGCTTTAGGCCTCCTCAAGATGAAAGACCAGTGCTTAGTAATGTGCCATTAATACTTGAAGTCAGCCAGCCATGTCAAAACTAATTTCGGTTTAATACAAATATTTTTAAGCTATTGCATAGCTTCTATCGCGGGCCTTGAGCGTGGAGACCGAATCCAGAAATTCCGTTACGAAAATAACCTAACGCCCCACACTCCGACCGGCACAGCGGTGATACTTTTATTTCCTAATATTAATACTTGTAAAAACACCATCTATGTTCTATTACGAGAACTATTACGATACGTAGCAAAGTAATATTATAATA
This sequence comes from Thymelicus lineola, assembly GCA_963932265.1. Classification (NCBI taxonomy): domain Eukaryota; kingdom Metazoa; phylum Arthropoda; class Insecta; order Lepidoptera; family Hesperiidae; genus Thymelicus; species Thymelicus lineola. The sequence goes on from OZ010708.1 coordinate 6,923,237, forward strand.
CACTATGTAGATACAAAATTAATTACAGATGGCGCTTAACACATATAGTTTGGCTATAGAGATTCGTAAATTAAATTATTTCAAAACATTAATTAATTTTTATTTAACTCAATATTGAATAATACTACCTGATACTGCATTAACTGATACTGAATTTTTAATGATGACGTAAAATTGTAAAATATATATTGTAAGATAATAAAAATATTTTAAACGATATTAACTTCTCGTTTATTCAATAAAAGAAAAAAAAATGTTTTCTTATCAGTCACCACGCTCAAGTGTAACTTGAATTAATATCAAAGAAAAAAAATACTGCATAAATAAAAAATAATTATAATTGCATAAGTTGATAAAAAATGCTATGCAATAGCTTTACCGCAGCAGTTCCCGAGTGCCACATGTCTTTTTTAACAGACTTCAAATAAGGAGAAGGTTCAATTCGAATTACTTTTTAGTGTAACGATTTTGATGATTCATTTTATATTTGATAGCTGGTGTTTATCATGTGGTCATATTTAAATTTAAGCGAGATCTGACCAGTAGTTTTTGAGTTATCTCAAATATTTAAGTAGTTTTTTTTTGTCATTTTAACAAAAAACCCTACTTACAAACCTGTTTATCCTTTTTAACCTCTGTCTCTCTCTCCCTCTCTTCACTATAGTTCTCCCTCTCTTCACTATTAGCCAGCATGAAGTCATACGCAACAGTCTCCTGTTCCTCATACACATCTTCCTTCTCTGTCTTCAGGTGTAGATCTTCCTTCTCTGTCTTATCTGTAGTGATAGTGTAGTTATCTGGTTGATTTTCTTCCTCTTTGACGTACGGCAGACTAGTGTTATGAATTCTGCATAGCTTCAGGCGTGGGACTCGTGCGAGAGGTAAAGATGAGGGAGTCTGAAGATTTGGTGGAAAAATATTTTTATTTTATTTTATTTCTCTTTATTTGGGAAACATAATGAGTCTTATGTCTACAATACATACACATAATATCGCATTCGTGGAAAAAAGGCATAAGACGAAAACTGCAATTTTACAGGAGAGCAAAAAAACTGTTAAAATATCAGTTATAGTCAAAGGAATTTACATTATGATTTCTTGCACAAAACCGTCAAGATTAAGGCTAAAAATTTGAAAAATATTGAGCTTATGCATCTTTAGTCCCTCTTTCCATTCATATTAATAACTAAAATTCAACGTAAAACGACTTATGCTTTTTTTCCACTGAGGGTGCGATATTATCTTTTACACAATTTATGAGTTTCCACATATTATGTAGGAAAAAATTTTGTGGTGAACAAATAAAATGTTTGTGTATTATGCCTTGTATTTGTAAAAAAACAATTTGTGCTTTTTAACAATGGATAGAAGTTATAATAATCATATGCCTGTCTGAAACAGGAACACAGACAATATAATTATATTAATCTAATCTATCTAATACCTTTAAACAAGCAATTCTTGTATATACAGGGTGGATTTTTGAGACGGGTCAGTAAGGGCAGGTACCTTAACCGTTATAGTTACAGGAAAACGTTCCTAGGAGACTATCCATAACTTTTTAAGATATTCTGAACTGCATTCACAGATTTTTGAGAAAATGTATAGTCAGCGAAGAAAGTGCTAAAATCCAAAAAAAAATATTTTTATGCGTGTCGATCCTACTTCGTATGGGGATCAAAATACTCTATGGGACCATTTAAGGTATGAGTACTAGAAATGTCAGAAATCGCTAAAAACATTTTCCATACATTTTGTACTGAAAAACGATAAATCAACTCGTAATATTCTTTATCGCCAAACAACCTTATTTGTTCCTAAAAAAAATAAGTAAAAAAATTATAAAAAAGAAGTTTGAAAGGAATTGCGAAAAGTTTATTTTCAACAAGATGGTGCACCGCCACATAACAGCCGTCTTACGCGTTCTAATTTGAACAAACAATTCGGGACACAGTGGATAGGAACACATGGTCCAATTAAGTGACCACCTCGCAGCCCAGAAGCGTTAGCCTTTCGATGTTTTTTGTGGGGCCACCTAAAAAATGAAGTCTACAAAAGAAAGTACGACAGTGTTCAGGAGCTGAAAGAGGCATTAACGGGGATTTTAAATAATATCCATCAAAGAAAACTTTCCGCTGTTACTTGCTCAGTACAAAAACGAGTGAACTTATGTATTCGTGAAAACGGCGGTCATTTTGAACAATTTATTTCGTAGATAACCTATTTTTAAGTTTGTGTGATATGTTGTGTCTTACCTGTGGTTTTTGTATTTAAATTTCAATAGGCCGTAAAGAATATTTTAATCGTAATAAGAAATAAGATTGTTTGGCAATAAAGAATATTACGAGTTGATTTATCGTTTTTCAGTACAAAATGTATGGAAAATGTTTTTAGCGTTTTCTGACATTTCTAGTACTCATACCTTAAATCGTCCCATAGAGTATTTTGATCCCCATACGAAGTAGGATCGATAGGCATAAAAATATTTTTTTTGGATTTTAGCACTTTTTTCGCTGACCGTACATTTTCTCAAAAATCTGTGAATGCAGTTCAGAATATCTTAAAAAGTTATGGATAGTCTCCTAGGAACGTTTTCCTGTAACTATAACGATTAAGGTACCTGCCCTTACTGACCCGTCTCAAAAATCCACCCTGTATATATATTTTCTGAATCTCGGAAACGGCTCCAACGATTTTTATGAAATTTAGTATGCAGGGGGTTTCGGGGGCAATAAATGGATCTAGCTAGGATTCATTTTTAAAAAATGTCGTTTTATCCGTGTTTTCAGGCAATGAAAAACGGCTACAATAGACTCTTCCTGACATCTATTGGCGAGTAGCTACACTAAAGCTAAAGCAGATGGTGTTGTGCTTAACAACTAATACTAAATACTTAATACTAAATCAAGCTAAGCTCGGTCATCCGGGTACTTAATATTAAATTGTGATAACCCTGAATGTGTAACATTGTCCAACATCCACATACTATGTAACTGCCCTGCCATAGTCACTTACTCGTCACTTAGTTGTCACTTAGTCGTTTACTTAGTCACTGCAGAAGTCGCATCTTAGGAGGCCACCTAATCCCACCCAGCCGAGTAAGAGATCTGGAACCTAGGAACATCCTACTGTTCATCTGGGCAGTAGGACTTGGAAACCAGATCTAACTCAGAAATGGGTACGTCTACAATACATCAAATCTGGTCGCAAAGGCCCCTGGGATGGTTGTCCCGGGCCCGAAAATTCAATAATAACATTGTCCAAGCTGTACTACCATTCAGCGTTTACCTGTTGTAGACACTGCACCAGCTCCGCGTAGCAGCTCTTGACCTGCTCCCGGAACCGCTGGAACCTGCGCAGCAGCGCGCGGCACTCCCAGCAGACCTGGACGGACACTTGCAGCCCGCATTGTGGCTCCTGGAACACAGATGGTTGCTTGCTACATTAACTAAAACTTTAACAGAATATATCTTTATAGAAGAATGATAGTGTGCAGTGGCGGTACAGCCATACAAGCCGACAAGCCCAGCTTCATCATCACTCTACAGCTGTTAACACTCATATTATTTGTTGGTAAATATTATAAATATGGAATGGAGTGTTCTGTGTCGTCGGGCCAAAGATCCCGAGATCCTGGGTTGTATGACACAACTGGGCTGGCTTTGTTCTGACGGCCGCGGCACACTACTAATGGTGTGAGCTTCATATTAGGCCACAAAAGCCATAAGCATCATCATTCTACTAATATTTTAAATTTTAAAGTTTGTAGATAAATGGATGTCTATTACTCTTTCAAACCAAAACTATTGAATGGATTTTCATGAAATTTGGCATACGGATAGACACATTTTTTGTCGTTTTTTGGGTTATGGTAGAAATGTAGCTGGGGTCCATCAGAACCAGCTAATTTTGAAAGTGGTCTTTGAGAAGGTCTGGGAACCTCCGTTTTAAAAAGTTCACCTTACAAGAAGTTTTGTATATTTTTTATATTTATCGATAAACAAGCTGAGAAGCCATCAATGTGGTAAGTGGTCACCGTTGCGCATCTGTAAGTTCTGTAACACCAAAGGCATCTGATGCTAGCCATTAAAAGAAGAGAGAAGAAAATAGTAAATACTGAATGACCTACTCTCAAGCCCCCAACCAGGACAGGACGTATACTTACAGATATTTCATGCACGATTTGTTCATAAATATTATTCAGTTCGATTTCAGTTAGTAAATACAAAATTCGGCCAGAGCATAAGCAAGCACTGCACAAATTATCCATTTTTAAAATGAAATACAATGATTTAATTGTTTCACGACTTCAACAACTAATAATTATGTTATTCAGACTTTCGTGTTTAGCCGTATGTAATGTTTTTAATTAATTATAATGCTAAACTAAAATAAAAACGCACAACACAAAGTACATAAATACTATGACAAGCACAGATCACTAAAGCGGGGAATACACTAGACGGACATGCCCGTGGGCAAGTCTGCAGACATGCCCGCCGGACCTCGCTATTAAGCCTGGGAATACACGTCCGATTTTGTTTCCGATTGTCTGATCAGACTATCTGATCGTATTTACTCGATACACGTCCGATTTTTGCGTCAGACTTTTTCTGAACACAGTCGTTCTCGAGCTGTGAGAGCGCGCTTGCCAGAAAGAAAAGATGGACGGCGAATGAAAATTATGGTTATAATGCATATTTGCTCGTGTTAGCGCAAAATAAGAAATAACGTCGCTATTGGATTCAATATTCAATTTCAATTCAGATTGATAAAGTATCAATCTGACAAGATTTACCGAGAGTAATTTCTACTTAAAACATCCAAAATTACTGAGATACCCCGAAAAGTTTTTTGATTGTTATAGAATGAGTATAAACTCTTTTAACTTACTTACTTACTTATCGTACTTTTGTACTTGAATAATTCTGGACAACAAAATAACTGGCTTCAATATAAGGGATGAATCAAAAACTACTCGTCAGATCGCGCTCAAAAAGGTGCTTGTCATGTGGTCCCACCACATGAAAAGCATCAGCTTTCTAGCATCGCGTCGGTGGTTTCGGAGATAAGCCCCTCCCCCCCTTTCCCCGCAAGAGTGATCCTATAAGGGTTCCGTTTTTCGTTTTTTTGTGCGGAACCCTAAAAATACTGTTGAATTAAGAACCCCTCCTTTTTTGAAGTCGGTTAAAAGTATCCCATAACCAAGTACGTTTTTCTACGCCCATAATAAGCCATTCGATGCGTACGTTCACTGCCACGCTAGAGAGTAAACTGGCAAGTCGGAAGGAGGAATCGGACGTCTATTGGTCTCTGTAGAAAAGTATGCCGACCGCACCTTCAGACAATCGGATCGGCCATAAAATCGTAGACGTCTTGGCGCTGTTTCCGACTCGGACGTCCGATCCTACTATCTGATCGGACGTGTATTATGTATTCAAACAAATGTATGGCACGAGGGCCTTCCGATTGTCTGATCAGACTATCTGATCCGACGATCGGAGAGAAAAATCGGACGTGTATTCCCAGGCTAAAGGTCTGTGCAATGTTTGCTAAGGCTAACTTAGTGTAGGAGTTAGGACCTTTGCAGTCAGTCTGGCAAACTTGCCCGTTGCACGTCCGCGCGATCTCATTTTGTCTGTGGGGGCACAGACATGTCATTATAATGTATACGCACAACACGAATAAGTGTAACGTATGGTATTTAAAGTTATAGTAGTCTAATGAACAAATGTGGTATAAAACAATCTTTTTATGAAAAAAAAATCATTTCGATGAAAGAAGCGAGGAATTTCGGGGAATTGATAACACTGACGCAGGGTATCAAACTTTTTTGCTGGCAACACTGACTTAGGTTATTCATTTTTGTAAAACGTACTCTGTGTGGGAGTGGGACCTGTCACCTGTCACCTGTGGGTATTGTTCACAGAGTACTTAATCAAATAATCACTTCTTGCTTTTATGCTATTGTTGTTTGTTGTTATCGTATAAAGTTGTTTCTAACTTTCTACAGTACGAAATTTCATTTGTTTCAATATGAATCCTTAAATCGAACATTAAATAATAACTATTGCGTTTGCTATCGATGTATATGTATGTACGTGAGTTAATAATATGGATATCAACTTGCGCTGTTCCTTCCCTACTTGTGACCACGATTCCAGCCAAAACTCATCTCCAGGAGTTTCGTTTCACAGGTATTCTTATATTGTTAACATTTTCAAAACGACAGTTTAAGTAAATAACGAAGCCATTATAATTTATATTTTAATGTAGATTTTTAATAATGTGCTTTGGAGGCAATTTCTTCAATAAGCCATCGGTACCATTTTTTAAGTTAAAATAGCAGTTTTATTCTATTGGGTTAGCCATCATCCCCTCTTTAAGAGGAAGCTCTAAGCCTCAAGAGTAGAGAACCATTCTCAGTAGTGGGCCATAGGTTGAAGCCACACCAACCCACATACTTACAGTGTTGTTATTAAGAGACCAGCAAAGAATTGCTGGACTTGCGTATTAAGTGGCTTTCACACTGCAACTGAATTAAACTGTTTGTTCATGCTGTAGAGTACCCGAGGAGCTGTCTCTACGTACAGCATGGATGGAGGCACTCGGGCAGACGGACTGGGAGCCCGAGCCGGGCAGCATTATATGCTCCAAGCATTTCCTCGTGGGGGACTTCTTGGAGACTACAATGGAGCGTCAGCTACAGGCAAGCCCTGTGCCCGACAGACTCAAAGTTTGTATCATTTTCTTATATCTGAAGCTCCTATCATACTCTGACATGTTCACTATTTCTAATGCTACTCTTGTTTTTTACCTGACTGAGAAGAAAGGGTTATGTTTTTTGCATGTGTTTTTTATGAATGTGTGTAATATTCTTTATTAAGGTCAACTCGGCGAAGACCGTCTGGAGGGTAGGACCGTACAGTAAGAAATACAACGAATTCTGAATAACTACAGCAAATACAACCCAGCGTACAAACACTTTAAACTGTTTTAGTTTCAATAAATTGACATAGATGGCGCTATTTATAACACAAAGAGAAAAAAATACGTATAAAATTTAGTCGGGCTATCAACTTGCAACACGACCTAGCAACACATTGGCAAAAAAATATTTTAAGTGGTTTTTCATCATATTTATCAAGGTTTGTAATTTAATTAATTATCAATATTATTATCTAAATATTATATTAGAATAGAATAAAACATATTTTTTACGAAGTTACATCTAGTGAAAGAAACCAATCCTCAAATTGCAATAGTGGAGAAGTCCGTCTAGTTCTTGGAGGGAATGATCGGCATGTGCCGGTCTTCGTCGTTTCCAGATGTAATAAACCTTTTACGCCTAAGCAAATTTTATAAAATTAATCCTTATACATATGATTCGTATATTTAAGCTTCCTGCGTAGTGAGTCTCTCTTAAAACCTCTTAAGGTCTACTCTTAAATTCGATAATCGATATTTCATTTCAATTGCCGTGTTATTTTATTATTTTTCTTTGACTCATACATTTATTGGAACGAAGTTCCTTATCGCGCGATATGAAAGGGGGCTCGATGGAAAATTTCGACACTTTTTGATTTTGCGAATGACGACAATTTTTTTTGAAGTGATTCAGTTAGTTTTACAGAGATGGCGCTGTACTGTACAACTTTCTGAATCACGCTATTTTTTTGTGAAGAATTTTAACTTTACACAAATTTTTAATGAAGTACTAGGACATCATGAGCGACTAGGAGGTTCAACTGAACGTATTCACTGAACACAGTCGCATTTAGTCGAACCTCCTAGTCGCTCGTGATGTCCTAGTAACTTATTTAACATTTTTGTGAAGAATTTTAACTTCACACAAATTTTTAATGAAGTACTAGGACATCATGAGCGACTAGGAGGTTCTACTGAACGTATTCACTGAACACAGTCGCATTTAGTCGAACCTCCTAGTCGCTCGTGATGTCCTAGTAACTTCATTAAAATTTTTGGGAAGAATTTTAACTTCACACAAATTTTTAATGAAGTACTAGGACATCATGAGCGACGAGGAGGTTCGACTGAATCACGCTAGCGTGATTCAGAGAGTTTTACAGTACAGCGCCATCTCTGTAAAACTCATGGCGCTGTACTGTATGCTCTGTATAATGTATACATGGCGCTAGCGTGATTCAGAAAGTTGTACAGAGATGGCGCTGTACAACAAAACTTAAATCGAAAGGAACTTCGTTCCATCCGGGTGTCCCTTGACACCTCTCATGTTTTTTTATTATAATATTCTATTTTATACTTTCGACGAATTTATTAGCACTAGCGCTGGAAAAAAAAACAATTATAATATGAATATAGAAGAAGGTGTATTTTAGTACCTACTTCGATTAAGTAAGTTGGTTTTTGATCTCTTAAATGGTAGACCTAAAGAAGGCGATTCCTTTTAATAAAACTGATATACAAAAAAAAACGATTTTTTAATTTGATTTAATTGTTTTTTACCCCTGAGTTTCGATCTATACCGGATTTACCCGACACACGTATTTTTTTGCGATTTATGACGATAAGAGCGTTTAATATGAAATACGATAGCACACATTTAAATGGCGTTGAAATACATACGCGTATACAATGTCTATATTCACGTAAACCGACTATTTGTAGGTTTTTTTTCCACAAGATGGTCTTATCCGACGTGGTAGTAAACCATTTTTTCAAAATTAATTTTTATTTCATTAATCGATAACCTTAAAGTAATTTTTAGAGTTTTTTTTAATGGTCAACTAAATATTTGATTACCTAATTCAATAAAATTTGCCTAAAATGTTATGGAAATGGCAAAATTTGTCTAATGAATTAAATTTTTAATGAAGTATGCCGGTCTTCGACGAGTTGACCTTACCTGATATCTTTGAAACCGCTGGACCTATTTATTTAATTAAGATATCACTAGATATGTCTTGACAGCCCAAGTGTTCTTAGATAAGTGAAATTAAAAATAACAAATATGGTGGCTTTGAGATGCCATTGTTTGAAGTATCAAAAAAGAAATGGAATAATGCAATAAGGGTATGAAAGTAAAGAGCTGACCATTTCAAAAAGGTATATCATAATAACTTTTTTGATTGCAGGCGGGTTCTTTTTTTAATTCTTTAAATTTATGCTAGTTCATTACTAATGTTACCATTGTTTAATTGCAGAATGATCTGGAACATGATGATTTAATGACACCGTGCTATGTGAAGGTAAGATTTTATACATTTATTGTTCCTTGTTTTGTGCTGATGGTACCCACTAAGCCAAATAAATGGTACAATTCTTTTGATGTGTCATCAAACTGCATTAAAAATCTTTGCAGTTAATGAACCAGGGTATAAAACTCAATGTTCATGCAAAAGTACCGTTGAGATGAGGCTGAGTGATAGACAGCCCAGGGACCTCCATCAGAAATGACTCAACACCCTTGGCACATTGTGTTTGCCCAAAAAGCCAAGAGTTAAACTCATGTACCGTGGGTTCTGTACCAACTCACCTCAATATGAATTCAAAAGGTTTTATAGTGCTATCTGCTTGAGTTTTGTTTAGGTTATAATGTTACTTGTTTATTAACATGTTCACTGCATCACAATTTTTAAAGAACTTTCAGCCTGTGCTATGGGGACGTAACAAATCCCTTAACTATTCATTATTTATTTTATTCTTTAGAGGTTTGCACCTGTAATTGAGGTGACACTTAGCATTGTCAGCCAGTCAAAAATTGTGCAAATTAATTTAAGTAATAGTGTACACCTTGTTGGCGCAGCTAATTAAATAAATAAATGAACTAAATTTTCCTGTGGTGCGTTCGGGACTTTTTCAGTCCCCTAAAATAACAATTTTGAAAATAATTTTTATGTTCCTCAAAACAAATGATATATTTATGAATTTTTTGTGGCTTAGACATAGGCTATGGCTCTATAACCTACCCTCAACCTTTGAACGAGTAACAACTCAGAACGATTCTTTATAGTAGTGTAAATTTAGTATTTTCCAATTCAGAAATAATCAGTTTACGTGTGTATTATTCATACGTGAAGTTCAAAGTGAATAAAAGTGTTTAATATCAAATTAATTGTTGCACAAACAAACTGATTCTATTGTGTCATTCGTTGGAAGTTAAAACGACTTAATTAAATCAGTAGCTGCAATGAGTACACAAAATTGTGCTGGATGCCCTAATACTCACCAAGAAATACCGTTTCTTAGCTGTCATCGTTGCCCGGATAATTACCACTATATTCGTGAATTTAAAAAAAGAAGAATTTCAAAAATTGACCAAGGCATTCAAGGATACCTGGGTGTGTCCATGTTGCCGCGCTAAGGAACCTAGACGAGGTGATAACTCGAATACACCTGTTCGTTCACCGGCGATAGCTGTAACATCTAAGTTTCCTGATATACCTGTAGCTCAGCACGAGAACGTTACAGTACGTACAAAGGCTCGATCCGTCGCTGTCAATTGCACTTGTGTGTCGTCCGACATCATTCGAGAGATTATTAGAGAAGAGCTCGATAGGAAGTTTAATACCGAAATAAAAGATATTCAGTCTAAGCTATCCAACGTAGAGAAATCGCTAGCCTTTTTCAGTGCGGAACAAGCGAAAATAAATAACGAATGTGAATCTCTAAAAACTACCATTGTAAAGCTCCAGGACTATAACATACAGTTGCAAACCACAACTCGAGACCTAGTTCAGCGTCTGCATCAAGTGGAACAACTCTCCCAAACTAACAATCTCGAAATTCAGTGCGTACCAGAATTTAAGAGTGAAAACCTTTACAGCACTATCCATCAATTGGCCAACACCATAAAATGTCCTTTAGTTGACTCTGATATTCAATATTGTAGCCGTATAGCCAAATTCAACGCCAACAGCTCCCGTCCTCGTTCAATTTTAGTGCAGTTTAATAACCGTCGTTTACGTGACACCTTAGCTGGCGTAATCTTTAACAGAAAGAATCAAGACAATAAGCTTAACACCACCCACCTAGGACTTGGTAGTAATAAGAAAATCCCACTGTACGTAACAGAACATCTTACTCCCCAGATAAAAGCATTACATGCCGCAGCACGACAAAAAGCCAAGGCACTAAACTACAAATTTGTGTGGGTACGGGACGGCAAAGTATTCCTCAGAAAAACCGATACCTCCAATTTTGTTTATGTAAAGGATGAAGAAGTTTTAAAAACCCTGTCATAAGGACTATATTATTCCAGTTTTAGTTTTAAATAATTTTCACACATATTTTATATTTTGTCTGTTTTTAAGTTTTTTTTTTCCATATTTATAAATCGCTGTCTATGATAACATTTTATTATCAAAATGTGCGTGGTCTGAGAACTAAATCTATTGACTTTTTTAACAATGTTGTTTATAGTAGCTATGATATTGTAATTCTAAGTGAAGCCTGGTTAAACAGCAGTATTCTAGATTCAGAACTATTCGATAGCCGGTACGTTGTTTATAGACGTGATAGAGAAAGTAGTGGTTTTCATAGCAAAAAAAAATGGAGGAGGCGTACTTATTGCTGTTTCTAGGCGTCTGCCTTCTAGGCGGCTGCAGCACTTCAATTCACGTAACTTTAACACGCATCGAATAAGTTGCAGTGACGCTGCAATGAAGTTGCGGTGACGCTGCAATCATGTTGAAGTTTAGCGTCTAAACCGTATTCTCGTAATTTTTGAACTGCGCGTCAACTGCCACGCACCCTGCGCGCCTGCCAAACTTTTCTTCGACTATTTAGTACTCTGTGTTTGTGTTGTCATATGAGAAAACAAATAAAATTATTCATTAATCAAATACAATTTATTATGTTTCCATTAAAAAACGTTGAAGAATATTTACTTATTATCCCAATAAGGATTTTAATGATATTTCTTATAAAAAAAAGTAAAAATGTGTGCTTCAGTTCACAAAAAACGTCATTATGTTATTTCAATATGGCAGAATGAAGGTCTTCACTTTGCCTCGTAAGTCATAATGAAATTAGTAAAAAAAATCTTGACACGCATATCAACAGAATACCTTTTTGTGACGTGAGCGTTTTTACAAGCGCTCGCGTGACGTGAGCGTGTTTGACAGCGCTCACGAAAGCTAAGAGATTACGGAAAGTGTCATTTTGATCGGAACGTAACTGCAACTGCACTGCAATCGAACTTGTTAAAATACGTGAATTAGACTGCAGGACTTTGAGTCTAATTGCGAGGACCTGTGGGTACAAGTTGAATGTAGCAATAAAAGCTGTAAAAAAGAGTTCCTCAATTTATGCGCAGTTTATCTTCCTCCACCTATCCAAAAGCACATATTAGATACTTTTTTAAATAATTGCCATCGTATTTTAGAACAAAACGTTATTGACAATATTACAATTATTGGCGATTTTAATTTAAGCTCAATACAATGGAAGTCTCCATACTCTAACGATACTACTAGTAACAGCGTATTTTCTGCACGTCTTTTGGATTTCATAACATTTCATGAACTTAAACAATATAACGTTACTCTAAATAACAAAGGTAAGACTCTCGATCTTGTATTGAGTAATCTAAATATTTTAAACCTTATCGTTAATGACGATCCTCTTTCCGTTGTCGACCCATTACATCCACCCTTACAATTTAATATTTCATTAAGCTCCAACAAGTTTTTAGGTAACAATCGCGAGACTCATTAATGTTTTTTTTAAGGCAGACTATGAAAAAATAACTAAATATCTTAATATGATTAACTGGAATGTACTGTTTGAAACATGTTATACTGCCGATGAAATGTTGGAAAAATTCTATTTATGTATTCGCGAAGCGATTAAGAAGTTTATTCCTAAATCCTTTTCTAAGTCTAGTAAATAGTCTAATAGATATCTTGCGTGAGAAATTAAAGTACAAAAATAAACTACAAAAATTTAATAATAATCCACTAGACAAATTAGCATTAGACCTGGCAAAAAAACGATCAAGACATTTAATGACCTATTGTTATAATACGTACATCTCTCGACTTGAATTGAACGTTCGCTCCAATCCAAAGCTTTTTTGGACTTTTATAAAAAATAAAAAAAAGGCCCGCAGTCAATACCCGGCCCAAATGTCGCTCAATAGTACTATGGCTGCTAATGGTAATGATATCTGCAACCTTTTTGCTAAGAATTTCTCAGCTATGTATAGTCGTAAAAATACTCCGCCTTTAATAATAAACGATAATGTTGCCTTGCTCACGAATAACTTCATATCTTCAATAAAGTTTAGACATGATCAGATATGGAAGGTATTAAAAAGACTTGATATACACAAGGGCGCTGGATCTGACGGAATTCCCGCAATATTTGTTGCAAAATGTGCTTCAGCATTAGTCCAGCCTCTGTTTCTTATATATAACAAATCCCTGAGCACTGGAATTTATCCTTGTTCCTGGAAATCGGCACTAGTTGTACCTATATTTAAAAATGGAGAAAGAGATAAAGTTGAAAACTATAGGCCGGTATCCATATTACCTGTATTTGCAAAGGTATTCGAACAATTACTTTATCCAACACTTGCATGGCATTTCAAACAGATAATTACTAGTCAGCAGCATGGTTTTATGAAGGCCAGATCAACAGCAACCAACCTAGTATCCTTCATTAATAATATTGCTACTGTGATTGTCTCGCGATCTTCTGTCCATGCAATCTATACAGATTTCAGCAAAGCGTTCGACCGAGTCAATCACAAACTGCTTATTAGCAAACTATCCATGTACGGCATAACTGAGCTATTACTGGGTTGGTGTAGATCGTACCTATCAGACCGCAAATTCGTGACGGTTTTTCCTCAGACCCTTTTCAAGTTATTTCAGGGGTTCCACAGGGGTCTCACCTAGGTCCGCTACTCTTTAACATTTTTATCAACGACATTAGTAACTGTTTTCTCAACTCTAATTATTTCCTATTGGCCGATGATTTGAAAATATTCAGAGTTGTTTATTTATTTATTTATTTATAACTTTATTATACCTTTCATCAAAATGGTACAAAAGGTGGGCTTAATGCTAGAAGCATTCTCTGCCAGCCGACCTTTGGGAAAACAGATATATCTAAGGCGGTATATAGTAAAGAGATGATAGATAAAACATAAATAATAACTAAATATAATATTTATATTGTAGGTCGTATAAAAGTAAATAGAAAGATATATATACATATAGAAAGAGAATATCAGAATAAGTATAGAACAGAGAAACTAAAATATTGTATTGACGATAGATTAAATCAGCGAGGTAACTTACAAAAAACTAAGCCCCCATTGCTTCAGGTAATGAATTGTGACTTTCATTTTGAAGGTCTGCTTGGTAGTAACCCTTCTTATGTCGTCCGGGAGGGCATTCCAAAGCCGAGCTGTATATATAGCGAAAGAGTTGGAAAGAAAACCGGATCGATGAAGTGGAATTGACAATGCAAGAGAATCAGAAGATCGAAGTTGACGCTCATGATCATCACAAAGATATTGAAACTTTTGTTTCAGATATATTGGGGAAGTGGTGTCAAATAAAACAGAATAAAGAGTATTAAGTGATCTAATCTGTCTGCGCTCACGAATTGGAAGCCATTTAAGCTGGCGACGATAGGAAGAGATGTGGTCGAATTTGCGCAGACAGTAGATGAAGCGAATAGCGTAATTAATAAGACGATCCAACCTATTGACAATTGACAATTGACAATTGTTGTTGACAATTTTTCACATGCGATCTCCTTGCAAGAAGACCTTGATCGTCTTGATAGTTGGTGCGACAGCAATGGATTAGATTTGAATGCATCTAAGTGCTTTAAAATAAGATTAAAGTTTTGCACGGGATTTTGTAATCCAACGTAATGCAACGTTTTGTAATGCAACGAACGTGTTAAAAATATAATTTCATAATTCCCCAGGTGTGCAGAATATGTTTTGCCACGGACTGCAAAATTTACCCGATGACATCTTTTAGGGTCTTGAATGCGGCGTACGAAACATTAACTGGAATCATGGTAAATATTTTTAAATACATAGATCTCTCACAGCATGGTGTAGTATGTAATGTTGCAAGTAGCCTCAAGCATGAAGTATATGCATGTATTGCATTTTCAAAAATTTAAGGGATGATGACGCAACCGCGAGATGCCTGCCAGAACGGTACTTTCTTAATTGACTGATAATAAAATATCATTTAATAAATTTCTAGCTTTGTGGGAAACGGGTTAGTCAAATGGTTCAGTAGCTCTTGGGCTATAACGTTGTGGTCATGCTTTCGAAGAAATAAATCTTTCTTTTTTATTTATTTATTTATTTATTTATTGGACACCAACATAATGTACACTTATACATTTCATATTTTAAAAATAAAAAGAGATTTTCGCTTAGTGCCATTACAATTATTTGTGTAGACTGCATGCAATTATGAATTAGAACGAGTTTTTCTTTCTTTGCACTTCCAAAAGGTTCGCTCCTATTTTTGTAGCAGCAGCATCAATACTCTGTTTCAATTAAGACCTTGGAGGACCATGCTACTGGACCACCTCTCTCTCTTGGTCTCCTGATTAAACGCCTCTTGATTATTATTTTTTGGGCTACATTAAACAAAACGTGTATGCTGTGACAATAACTACGAGAGAACAATTGAAACAGAGGATTGATGCGGCTGCTACAAAAATAGGAGTGAACCTTTCGGAAGTGCAAAGGATGTCATTTAGAGCCTTAGCCTGTATTAATGATATTGGCGGTCATTTCGAAAACGTTATGAATTAATTACTGTTTTTTTTTTAAATAAATGATTTAAATTTCCATTTGTTTTTATTGTTTCATTACCTTTAAAATTATTCTATAGGGCAAAAGGTATACTGTTGATAGTGAAACGCTTAAATGATGCACTAGCCTGGTTTTAAAAGTCTACTCCTGTTATTATCCAAAATGGGGTGCATATTTCAAGAGTTTGTAGTTCGGTAAATTATAGAGATTTTTTTAATAACTGATTTATTCTATGAAAGGGTAAAAGGTATTGTTGATAGTGAGACGCTTAAAAGTCTTAAAAGTCTACTCTTCTTATTATCGAAAATGGGGTTCATATTTCAAGAGTTTGTAGTTGGATAAATTATAGAGATAACTACAAACATTTTTATGAGATTTTGTAGGCAATATCATGTAATTTAATAATAATTGATAAAATAATAATATTCATAGGGCATTTTTCCAACTTTTTAGCGAAATTAAATAAAAAGGGGTAATTCTTTTCAAAAAAATTCTGTTAATTTCTTTTCAAAAATATCCTATTGAATTTTTGGCAGATTTTATACCTCGACTATGATGACAACTGGTAAATAAAACAAACAGGATGAAAATAAATGTAAAACAAATAAAAAATATTTTGAAAATAGTGCAGCAAGTCAGGTTTCTCTACAAAAAAACTGAAACGCTAATAAAAAAACCAAACCGATAAGACCTGTACTTTAATGGTATTTTTCGATAGTTTTGTCTAAAATCTAAATGATCAATAGACACCAAGCGGTCACATCGCACTAGGACACCCTGTATAATTATGTAATGTATATGATTGAGGCGTCCATTGTGTACTAGTGTACCAGGAGTGTGAACAGTGAAGTGATTTGTTGTCAGACAGCAGACGAAGAGCACTTGCCCCGGTACCTGTGCGCCGGGTGCGCCGACCGACTGATGAACTGCGCTCGCTTCAGGCGCAGGAGCTTGCGGGCGCACTTGATGCTGCTGGACATCGTCAGGAGACACGGACAAATGAGTGTTGTGTTTAAAAACCCAACAAGAAAGGAAGCTGGGGCGAGCTTCTTGGCGAGCTTGTGAGGCTCTTTTAAAAAGATGTGTAATATCAAAACATTTTTGCCAATCTTCTGAATTTTCAATACAAAATATTGATAATTCAATAGATTTATTGGTTTATATGTTGTTTCAGATAACTGTAGAGTTAATACGATCTGAGTTACAGATCCATAATCCATTCAGTTCTGATCCAGCAGACAATCAAAATGAAGAAAATTTTGGCTTTGATACTGAAGATTTAGAGGAAATAAATAAACAGACGGACGCACGAACGGACACGCCACTCGAAGAAGTTGATGTGTATGAAGAAATTAATAATATTAAATCTGAAGAAGACTATGCCATTGACCATAGCCAAGTTAATAGCGAAGATAGAACTGATGATATGATAGATATGACTGTGAATGAAGTTAAGAAGGAAAATGACGGAAATGGTGTGAGTAACGAAGAGGATTTTAATACTTCTACATCTAAGTCAAATGAAGATACTGAAGTAGATGGTATAAACAGTTATGATCCGATCAATCAAGACGATCGCGGCGAGTGTTCATCTGACTTAAACGAAGATGTTGATGTCATTGGCATTGGAACGCAGAATGATATGATCAACCGAGACGATATCAGTGAGTGTTCATTTAGCTTAGAGGAAGATACTAAGGTTGATGTTGTTACCCTTGACAATGATAATTTTCTCAATCAAGATATTGTGAGTGAAGTTATATCCAACAAGAACTTAGTGCATTCAGCTAGACTGTATGAAGAAACTGTTCAACATCTTCTTAAGACTAAATGTAGTGATTTGATCAGTGAATATAGTCCCGAAGTAAAGAAATCATCAAATGATTACATGGAGTACCAACACTCGTTTTTATTTGTGGGTAAGTGGCATTTTACTATAGTCTCAAATGAATGAATGAAGGTTTATTTGCAATAATTGTGGTTACATAAGCATCTTAATTAAAATATATTACATCTCACAATTAGCCATTTACAATATGGCATGTTCAACACCGAGAGGCAGTAGAAAACGCTGTCGTTGACTTCATCGCCTCCCGTCCCGTCTTAAAGGGATAAACAAAATGGCAAAAGATCATTTGGGCCAATACTCTGATTAGCTAAAAAAAAAATACCAAAATTTTTACATTTTAAAATTTTCATACAAATCTTCAGTTATATAGGTAAAGACCTAATATTAATGTTTCATATATTTTACTGATAGTTTATTTTAGTTTTATTTTAGTTTTACTTTATTATATTTTATAATATCATAGTGCATTTTATTTTAATTGCTAATGAATACAATTTTTATAATACTATTATTATCCTACTATTATTTTCCATGGGGTTCGGCTGTACTCATTAATTACTTATATGATAATATAGCGTAGCCGTTGTCCTTGTAAATTCATGATATAAGCCATTCAAGCCGTTGTCGTTGGTAGCCCCCGTCAGCTGGCTAAAGTCGATCTTAACCTCGTTGCATCTGTCATGTTTGATGCTTCAAGAATCCCCTTCAGTGCCAGCGTCAAAGATGGCATTCATATTGACAGTTCCTTGAGGTGGAACACAAAGGTGGGTGAAATCTGTCGAAGCGTTAAAGCCCTGTTGAGACTAAGATTTACTTAGTGCGGGCATTAATTTTCCCCATAATTGATTATGGCGATGTCTGTTGCTTGGACCTTAGTGAAGCTCTTTTTGACGAACTGGATCGACTCATAAATAACGCCGTTCGCTTTGTTTTCTGTCTATGTTTATTTTCGCTTATTTTCTATTTTCGTTCATAGATAAGGGCTCCTGGGCTGTCAAGACGCATCTAACGATATCTTAATTATATAAATTGAAGACTGTCGACACTATAACCTTCTCACGCTTGAAAAAAGACGGGAGCATGAAAAAAGATGGGATTCTTATATGTTATTTTACGTGTTGGTATTGACTATCCGGATTTACTGAAGTCTACTTAATTTCATATGCCTAATAATGTAACATGTTAACAAAAAATTAACCGACTTCAAATGAAGTACATTGTACTTGTGACATGGATTCCATTGTCAGATCTCGCTCAAATTTATGTGGGACCACACGACAAGCACCAGCTTTCGATTAAAAAAAGAATCATCCAAATCGGTTCACCCAGTCCAAAGTTCTGAGGTAACAAACATAAAAAAAAATACAGTCGAATTGAGAACCTCCTCCTTTTTTTGAAGTCGGTTAAAAATGAACTAGGATCAAAAACAAATCTATGTTTATTATTCCTCATCATTCCACACTATATAGTAAAAATGTATCAAATTATAATAACGTGGCGTACATAATGTGGCGATTTCAAAAGCAGGTGGTCCAGAACCAGCGAAGTTCGGTTGTATTTTTGTTATGTTTGTTACCTCAGAACTCTGTAACTTATATTTTGTAACAATGCTGCATAATCATAATACAATCAACTTTACCTCAACCAATCGCTATTATTATAATAACATAATATTATTTTATATAGGTGAAGATGTTCTGAATGACCTTCCTACACAAAAAGATAAGAAAGTGACGAAGACACCGCGGTATCTAAATGAAGTGAACATTGACAAACAACAGACACCGGAAGCTGACGGAGCCTCCACAGATGATACGTTTCGTTGTGACATATGTCCTTATCAAACTGACAGTGATATTCAGTTGCTGGAACATTTGAAAGCGCATGCTGCAAGTAAGAAACGTTTTTACTGCGATATGTGTGAATATAAAACGGATCGTAAGAATAAACTTATTCGTCATCTACGGACACATTTAGAGAAACCATATTCTTGTGATGTTTGTAACAAAAAATTTAGGCAGAAGGGGGCCCTTAACAATCATCAGTTAATACATTCTAATGAGAAACCATATTCCTGTGATGTTTGTAACAAAATGTTTAGGCAGAAGAAGAACCTACAAGAGCATAAATTAATACATTCTAATGAGAAACCATATTCCTGTGATGTTTGTAACAAATTGTTTAAGTCTAAGGGGACCCTAAGAAAACATCAATTAATACATTCTAATGAGAAATCATATTCCTGTGATGTTTGTAACAAATTGTTTCAGACGAAGGGGAACCTACAAACTCATAAAACAATACATTCTAATGAGAAGCCATATTCCTGTGATGTTTGTAACAAAATGTTCAGGCTGAAGGGGAACCTACAAGAGCATAAATTAATACATTCTAATGAGAAACCATATTCCTGTGATGTTTGTAACAAAATATTTAGGCATAAAATGTCCCTACAACATCATAAATTAATACATTCTAATGAGAAACCATATTCCTGTGATATTTGTAACAAAATGTTTACGCAGAAAAGGTCCCTACAATATCATAAAACAATACATTCTACTGAGAAACCATATTCCTGTGATGTTTGTAACAAAATGTTTACGCAAAAAAGGTCCCTACAATATCATAAAACAATACATTCTAATGAGAAGCCATATTCCTGTGATGTTTGTAACAAAATGTTCAGGCTGAAGGGGAACCTACAAGGGCATAAATTAATACATTCTAATGAGAAACCATATTCCTGTGATGTTTGTAACAAAATGTTTAGGCATAAAATGTCCCTACAACATCATAAATTAATACATTCTAATGAGAAGCCATATTCCTGTGATGTTTGTAACAAATTGTTTAAGTCTAAGGGGACCCTAAGAAAACATCAATTAATACATTCTAATGAGAAACCATATTCCTGTGATGTTTGTAACAAATTGTTTAAGTCTAAGGGGACCCTAAGAAAACATCAATTAATACATTCTAATAAGAAATCATATTCCTGTGATGTTTGTAACAAAATGTTTACGACGAAATGGACCCTAAAATCTCATAAATTAATACATTCTAATGAAAAACCTTATTCCTGTGATGTTTGTAACAAAATGTTTACGATGAAGTGGACCCTACAATCTCATAAATTAATACATAATGAGAAACCATATTCCTGTGATGTTTGTAACAAATTGTTTCAGACGAAGGGGAACCTAAAAAAACATCAATTAATACATTCTAATGAGAAGCCATATTCCTGTGATGTTTGTAACAAAAAGTTTAGGCAGAAGTGCAACCTACAAAAACATCAAACAATACATTCTAATGAGAGACCATATTCCTGTGATGTTTGTAACAAAAAATTTAAGCAGAAGGGGCCCCTTAAAAATCATCAGTTAATACATTCTAGTGAAAAAACATAAACTGACTGACGTTGAGATCGTGTGCATCAGTATGGTTTGTGTATGTTTACAAATGATAACGTTGCATGTGTTTGCTATGTATGCTTGACGAGTATTTATATTATTATAGATAATATTTAAAAATGTTAGGTTGTTTATGTACGCTTCAAAAACTCGGAAAAGTTCTTCACCGATTGAGCTCAAATTTTAACACAACATACTATACGCTTCAAGGATGGTTTTGATACATTTTTCGCGTCAGTAACTTATCTGCGACCACAGCTGTGTACCGGTAGCGTCATCTACTGGAAGCGAAGGGGACACTCGCTGACCATGCAGCCACAATGTGCC